>CABFOW010007978.1:9831-20514 GCA_902141385.1 Timema californicum | reverse complement strand
TAGTTGGAGAGAAGACTCTCTCGGTGAAGGTCGGGGTTTTTCCACCAGGGGTTCTCAGTTCGATCCTAGCTCTTAGCACTCTTCACTAGAGACACCCGTCAGCCGCGGAGGATCCAGGGATAGTCTTGGGCTGATCTACCGGGGAATGTGAGTATCACTACTGGTCACGTGGTTATAACCAACGCCCGGATTCTGATAACTTGTCATTGGTTGGTTTTATTGTGTTCTCACAGACAATGCTCGTGTGTACATAAATACCGATCCCCTGGTCGGGGAAACTGTTTTTATAGCTCTTTTTTTTGTTACTCTTTTGTTTTTAAGGTCGCATTTTCTTGCATCCATTTTGGGTCATTTTTAGGCATTCGTTTTGATTAAAGTTTTTTTTAACTATCAATACCTATTGTATAAATGCATAAATATTTAAACGTTTTTTTAACACACTTTTGTCGGGATGAGAAGATAATTTAGTGAACGAACTTTGTATCTTGTTTGCTTGTAGTCTGGTTGTAAAATACACATTCCTGGCGAGACACCGTCACTAGGATGGAGAGGGTTGCTTTGGGAGGGGGTAACTATTAATAATACTTAGCACCGCGTAGAGGGTAGAGGTGTAACCATTACTTTTGAAGCAAATATTTGAAAATCATGTTATATTTAGCATTATTATTATTATTATAGCACCACGCATTACTACCCGTTCGGGTTGGAAGCTTATGTTCTAATTACGTTCATGGTTTAAGGCATTAGAAAGGTTATATTCAGATGAAGTGTACCTACGTTTGAATGAAGAAAGATAGTGGGAAACCATTTTTGGGGGGAAACCATCCTCGAGACACCCGACCTATATTCGATACCCGATCTCCCCGTCTTCAGCAGTCTAGTTTACTGCGAGAGTAGCGCGCTTGACCGCAGGGCCACCGAGGCGGGCTAATTTCTAGCAGAGTGGGAGAGTTTAGTTCTTGCAAGCTTTTAATTGCATATGTATGTTTTAAGTTTTTTTTAAATTTGTAAAGAATCCTTCCTTCACCTCTGACAAGACGTGTGTTAATCACAACTTGTGTGGAAAGCCAGGCCTCCACCGTGGTTCAGATCCCACGTTAAACTGTGGGTCCTCCATTTCATCTCACAATTACCCTACCATTACACATTAGCGTAGGTGCATATAACCCGAACGGGTAGTAAGACGCGGTGATAATAATAATAATAATAATTGGTAAAGTGCTTGTTTGATTTAGTCTTGTGTATTTATTAAGGCCAGTCTACAACCAACATACCCGCTTGTCGGACTCGCAACTACGCAATCGCAAATGCACTCGTAATTACGCTTTNACCAACATACCCGCTTGTCGGACTCGCAACTACGCAATCGCAAATGCACTCGTAATTACGCTTTTATTAAACACAAAATAGACTGTCTACAATGAAAAGTCGTAAAACGTAATTTCAACCAATAGGAACAAACAGTAAACATGACTATAAAAGTCAAATTCATATTAATGTTTTCAAATTAGAAATAAATATTTAAAAAATATTTAAATGGATAAATACACATGATTTTAATTGAAAATCCTGTTTTCAATACTACACATTTCCAAGCGTTTTTGTCATACACCAAATAACTTCATATTATTTGATTTTAGTAGTCCATCCATATTTGTTTTTATTGGCTGAACGCAAGCCAACGCAACTACATAAACGCAAGAGATGGACAATGTTCATCCCCTCCCGACAAGCTGGTCCGACAGTTCTGACATACGATTATGTTTGCGTAAGCTATTGTAGACAGACAGAATTACGTTATTGCGTAGTTGCGAGTCCGACAAGCGGGTGCGTTTGGTTGTAGACTAGCCATTAAAAGTTTTTGTTCGTATTTTTAGGTATATTTTGTTGTAAATTTGAAGTAATTTATTTAGAATATTTTGGTGATTTTATAATTCATTTTTTGATTGTTTGTAAGTAGCGTATAACCCGAACGGGTAGTAAGACGCGGTGCTAAATATTATTATTGTTTGTAAGTAATCAAGGTCCGAGACCTGTTTTTATTATATATTTGGGTTGTTTTAGCATGACCTACAAGGTGACTCAATCTAGGACAGTGTAACTAAAGCTTGATTCACACTTTCACCGAAAATTGAACGCAAAATTGGCTTGAGTGTCGCGGTAATTCACACACAAGTAGACACTTATGTTGAACCCATGATGCACTGCAACACTAACTTAAAAAATTGTTTTCAATATATTTAATTTCTAATGTGTAAATATATCTTCTAGTTTTTCGTCATAATGGATGTTTTCTAATTATCATGTTTTGTGGCGAAACAAATCAACACGGATTTGAGCAACACGCGCCCACCTTTTTATTTAACAGGCTATTTCAAATCATGTCACAACAATAGACAAGTTGTCTCCTTGTGTTTCAATTTGTAGCTGCATGCACTTACTAAGCCGGTTGGTTTCGAAGCTTGAAGAAGCGACCTCTGCGCTGATTTCTTGAGATTGGCTTAGAGCTCGTCACGTGACCATATTTCAGTTCTGCTCTGGTTTTTCGCCTGAACCCTCATTAATATTTAATACTACACACCCAACTCAAGCACCTCATTGACTCCCCTATCCCCTTGAATCCTTTAAAAATGAGGAAGAGAACTGTTTTGGATCAAAGGATTTGTTTTATTAATGTTTTGGAGACAAAAACTGAACCATTCTAATGTTATTGTTTGGTTATTCTTGTGTGTTTTTAGAACTATATTGTGTAATGGCATCGGTAGGTGTCGGAAATTGGTCTATCTCACGGTAATTTCCGGTCGATCACTTAAGAAATCAAAATCGTCATTAAAATTCGATCTTAAACTACAAATATATCAAGTTCTTTCAGATAATATTTGAATGTGACAAAATGGCCTTAATCGGTCATTATCGGTAATGTTATAAGAGGTTTAAATAGTTGTATATGGAATTGTACATTTATTAACTACACATTATTTTCTAGAAGGTAGGCTAAGAGTTTGAGGAAATATTGAATGTAATGACTAAGTTGATAATTGGGGCTCAAAAAGGTTGCCAGCCATAAGCTTAGACTTTTACAGAAGCCTCGTGGCTTCTTTTGTGCTGACTGACAGCTCACAACTGACGGCTTTGAAAAGCTACCAGGCCAAATTATGTATCCCTACGCCGAGCCATATGATCTGCAACAACATGTGTTTAGCAGCTGTCACTTCTGACACTCAAAATTTAGATGTTGTCTGTCAGAAGTCAGCTGTGAGCTGTCAGTCAGCACCAAAGAAGCCATGGGGCTACTGTACTGTACTGTTGATGTTATACGCATTTATGATAACTACTATAATAGGGTAAGGATGAGAACAGAAGCATTTTAGAGTTAGTCTACCCACATTTGCGTGGAAGGAGTTTGGGAAACCATTTAGGAAAAACTACCATCCGTAGACCCAACTGGTATTCGAGCCCCAACCTCCCGGTCTTCAGCAGGTCAGTCTAACACTAAAGTGACTCCTTAGACCATTCGGCCATTGAAGAGTCTCAATTTTTGGTGGGTCGCGAAAGCTTGTCGTTTTGAAAATTGGGTCACGTTTCTAAAAAGTTTAGGCAGCACTGTTCTAAACATTAACATTGTTTCTCAAATCTCAAATATGAGACCTTTGACTTAGTGCTCCATCGCTCTTTCAATGATATATCCTGGATTGTTTTTAAATCACTACCTAAGGCCGAGTTCACATAGACTCGTACAATCCTCGGATCCATCTATCTGTGAACGCAGCCACGGTGGCTTGTGGGGCTTCTGTGGCCGTTGATAGCCATCTCGGCACTTTGTTGGCATATAGCAGTAAAATAATTAATCAATACCAGTTTTAGCATGTGCGTGGAGAGAAAAGTGGTTTTCGTGATGCCGTTTGTCTGTATCTCTGCCTAGAGCCGAAACCATTTTGCTGATCGGGCTTAACCTAAAATTAAGGGTAGTTTACTTACGGGCTTTAACAATTTTGATTAAAATTATTATATTGGCACTGTTTGACATTATAAACAAAATGGTGCCTCATTTTCCCGGAAAAACGGCTTTGAGGGTATTTTAAATAAGCAGATATCTCAAATTTTTGTATCACCGTAGCTTTTTCAGATAAAAAGTAACATTGTATAGTTGTAAAGTTATAGGACCATTAAAATAAAAACTTGGATTTTAAATATTTTTTATAAAACCAATAGTGTACGATCAATAGGCGAATATATATATATTTAATGGAGGTCTCGAAATGTCGAGATGATGGTTATGATCGTTGACCATTAATGTTGTTCCTTTTTATCTCAACATGTTTTTGTAAAATTGTGTGTTATTTCATTTCAGCTTTATGGTGAAATGTGATGCTATTTTTTACATTATGTTTCTGCAACAATATATATTATTTCGTTTCGCATATCTTACGAGTTTTAAGTATAATCTACACCAACATTTTTAGGTAAAAGGCAGAGAAAGTTTGTGTGGTTAATTTTTATTTGGTTGCCAACATTATTTGGACAGTTCAGAAACAAAGTATTGAAAACCACTTTGACTTATTTAAATTCACTTTTCATTAATATTTCCCGTGGCCAACAAACTTCAGAAAAATAAAAACTTAGATTAAATTGCATTGATATATATTATAATTAAAATTGACCTGCAACTTGCAGCTGAATGATCCATTGGTACAACATATATATCGAATAGTTTATTTCAATATAAGATTATTGTTGGATCGACATAGTGGAAACCCCATCTGACAATTTAAAAAGTTATTAAATACTCTGATAAAAATGAGCTCATTAATAACATTGAAGTTTTGTTATGATAAAACTAGTGTTAGCAGTGTTTTTGCTATGTTTTAAATCGGCACACATTTCTCGTTCTCGAAACCCAGTTAAATTATGCCCAAGAAAGCACTTTACCACAATTGATAATAAACCACATGTTGGTTGTAAACATCCATTCCAAATTATAACCACTAGGATTAAATAACAATTGACGATTTATGATAACACAGTGAAACATGGCTATAGTAAAATAAACTTAAGGTGGAATTGTCGGACCCTCGAGAAAAGGGCAGTGTTTTTGCAGTTTTTTATATCAAAACATTTTTGTAACCGAAATTAATAAAATATTTCTCCAATAGAAACATAGTAAAGTTTAATTTTTTTCACAGGGTGACATCAACATTTCTTGAATATCTGTCAAAGGTGTTCTTGAATTTAATGGCAACTTTTTCTCTTCATTTAAAAAAGTTTCTCATATAATGTCGCCATGCTCATGACATATATTGAGCAAGTGTTGATATCACCACGTGAATAAAATTAAACTCTATGTTTTTACTGGAGCAATATTTGATTTATTTTTACCAAAATTCTTTCTATAAAAGAAACCCCCTGATAAGCATTGCCCCTTTATCGCATCCCCTTCCACTCGACCTTGAATTGTTTAACTTCGCTAAAACATTATTAAACTACAGTATCCCCATGGCTTCTTTGGTGCTGACTGACCGCTCACAGCTGACTTCTGACAGTCAACATTTAGGTATATACCTAAATTTTGACTGCCGGAAGTGACAGCTGCTAAACACATGTGTTTGCAGATCATATTGTTCGGCGTAGGGATACATAATTTGGTCTGGTAACTTTTCAAAGCCGTTAGCTGTCAGCTGTGAGCTATCAGTCAGCCCCAAAGAAGTCATGGGGCTACTGTAGTTGGTGTAACCGTTTTTCGCACGGGGGAGTCTATAAAGTAGCTTTGTTAATTTTAGTCATTAAAATTAATCACAAGGAATAGCGACCGGACAAATTTTAAACTATGTTTAAATACTAATCCTTTATTGGTTTGGATTGTGATACTAAACGTTGAGGTAGGCTGACTTACACACGCTGTCAAAATAGAGGTATAATCTGAGCATGTTTTAAAAGAAGACTTCTGAGTGTCTGGCCACACGACCACTGATAGGTTTCAGTCCTACTGTGTACTGGCCACTTTTTGTTATAGCGACTGTACAAGACTGCAGCTGTACTTGTGATTATTCCTGCAGGCTGTTCACCCTCGTCTACCGTAATNAGGATTGTCCAACTTGAGGTGCTAGACACCGAGAGTTCAATGACCCGAGTGATCCGATATTGCACCCTACCACCTCTTTTTGATTGGTATGTTCTTAAATTCGCATCTTACTGACCGTCCGGTTTATCCACATATTTCGACGGCCCCAAGTATTATCATTTGACAAATTATGAGGGAAGTCAAAAGAGATTTTTGAAACACTGAAAAAATCAGTTTGAAATAATTAATTATAATCTGCATTAATTAATATTAAAACTTTATTACAAATAATTTAATCAAATATCAATTATAAATTGATTAAATTTTAAATGTCTAGATAAGTTTCAATACTAGCTCTCACCAAAAGTGAGCAACATCAAACAATAATAATACTTTCAGTCGTCGATTTACACCAATTTGGTAGTGAGGAGTAAGTTAACATCTGAAATGAACTGTACCCACATTTTATTGTAAAGTGCATCCTCCTGGGTTCGAACTAGAGTATGTTTACACCTTCAGCTCGTATTTTTTACCATTCAGCTACGGGGATGGACGAATATCAAGATCAAACCGATCCAGGAAGAAGGTGATTAACCTAATTGAGAAATTCCGTATGACATTAGTGCTCTGAGAGGGATTTTAAATCAAGTATCAGTTAATGGAGTCGATAACTAGCTTAGATTGGACGACGTGACGTCTGTCTACTGAACTGGGATGTCCTAGATCGATTCCCGGTCGAGGATCTGCAGTGCAGTGTCGACAGATTTTTATGTTCTAGAATTGGGATCAGGATGGGTAAAGTTAAAAAAATGGAATCATAAAAAACTACAAATAAATACAAAATAATTGTTATTTATATCTGTCATAGTAATTATGTTAAGTAAAAATTATAAAAATCATTTAATTATTAATAAATATTTTTATAATTTTCGCACCCGTTTCGGTGGCCACGTGGTCTAAGGCGCTGATCTCGCAGTAGACTAGACTGCTGATGACGGGGAGATCAAGGTTCGAATCTCAGTCGGGTGTACTGAGGGTGGTTTCCCCCCAAAAAATTACCACTATCCCTCTATGCAAATGGGAGTACACTTTATATAAATATAACCTTCATAGCCCCTAAAAAAAATTAGCGTTATTAGTACTTTAGCGGAACGGTAAGACTCGGTGTCAAAATAAAAATGATCTAATTCTCACTTATGGCTTGCAGATGATCTCTGTGCAAGAATGAATGCTCTTCATTTGTGTATTTGTAAAACTCGTTACAAGACATATCAGTTAGATCTACAAACAACTCTGATTTTGTAAGTTGAAGAGAACCTTGGTTTTTCATGTCAGACTGTTTCAGATTCATTTGAGAAAATACTGTCTCTACAGAGAAGTTGGATTTCGGTACGCTCACAATATATAAAACTAATTTGAAATGTTGTTTATAGGGATACCATGCGTTCAACGGTTCAAGTAAGAATCCCCCCCTCCCCCCAAAAACAAAATCAAGAGTTTGTACAGACAAACATTCAAAGGGACATACAACATTCAGAGGGACATACAGATAATCAGAGGGACACACAGACATTCAAAGGGACATACAACATTCAGAGGGACATACAACATTCAGAGGGACATACAGATATTCAGAGGGACATACAACATTCAAAGGGACATACAGATATTCAGAGGGACCTACTAACATTCAGAGGGGTCGTCTTTTCCTGAAACCTTGAGAATTCATTGTCTTCAGATGGGACTATGGATAGATTCATTGGGGTCAAAGTTCGAAACAATGACCCTTTTGTCGTAACAAAGAAAAGACAGGAAACATTTTTTTATGAAAAGACTTTGGGGGGTCAAGCTAACAAAGTGAACAAACCACCTAAACTTTTATGTCAAGGTCAACAAACGATGCTATCACACACGAAAATCTATTTTTCCCCCCTCCCATTTATAATTTTTAAGATGTTCTCAATTTATTTTAAATTATATTAATTTGTAATCCATTGTACAGGTCCGTTTATTATAGTTGTTTGCACATCTGATTCAAACTTTGGAGGTCAGAAGGTTCAATCCCGACTTGGTGCACTATGGACATTATTTCCTCATTAGGGGGGTTTCTTCCTCTGGCCAGACGAATGCAGGTACTCTTACTTACAACTTCCCATCTTCCTCCAACTCCCATAGATTAGATAATTGAAGTTTGAAAGACTTCGGTAAATTTTAAGTTTTTAGTTATTCCTTTTATTAATAGTATATTTTCTAATTATTAAAACAATTATATTTATTGTGTTAGTATTTAGTAAATAAATAGTGCGTTGCACCACACAGACTTTCTTTATCTTTATTTTAAAATAAAGAAATGATTAAAAGCTCGTAAGATTTGTGAAACAATTATTATCGTATACATTGTTGTAGAAACATCCACCGGACAATTATTTTATATTTCAAAGATCTAAATTAAAAATGCATATATATTTTCTTATAGCTCAGAAATTATAGTTTTTTTAATGTACATCTATACATATATTTTTATTTTTAAATGTAGGCTACCACAACCTAACAATGGTAAACTATTGTTTCGGATCCAGGCCGATATACAGACACAGATAGACAGACACACTGACACAAGACAGCAAACGGTATCGTGAAAATAACATTTTCAATATCAGGGGTATCGTGAAAATAACTTTTTCAATATCAAGGGTCATGAAACATTAACATTTATCTAAATTTCAAGTTCGATTTGTTTTGACAATCACAAAACTTTCTCTACCCGGCCCGAAGAGTCGAGAGAAAGTAAAAACATGTATACTCAGTTTACTCTGTATGGTAGCAGTCTTACCTTCACTTATTAAACTGTGACTTTATCTTATAAGCTAGACCATAGTGGATCTAATCAAGGTAAGCTGATAGCTTTTAAGGTACGTAGATGGTACAGTACATAATATATAATAAGTTAATATTGTAGTAAAAAACATTATCTGAATTTATTATTATTATTATTAATTTGGGGAAAGCTTTAAAATAGTTTCATCATATTTGGAGAGCCGCTGGATCAAAACGTTTGAGAAGCTTTGGTATACAATCGTCTGTCTATCTGTCTGTCTGTCTGCCTTCCTTACCAAGCTACTACGTCAGAGGAAAGAGTTGGGAGAATAACATATATTTCATGTTAACTTTAGCGGAATTAATTAGTTCTAGTGAAGGACGCACTGAAGCGTCACTTGGTCCCACTTTCTAAAATAAGGGCACAATATATCATAAGATATACAGAATGTTCGGAGACTCATATCCCAAACTGCACTGATAAGCTTGTTTGAACCAAAAGTAATACAAAATCCCTGTACACTCACATCCGGAAAAATATGCTAATACTATTAAATTGTGTTAAAGTTTCGGAGTACAGCGCCGGGAGAGCAAAACTGTTAAGGTATACGTGTACAACAGGTTGCATAGGAGCTAGGCACATTGTACTACACACCTCTACATCTTGGAGCGCGGCAGCAGAACATACCACAATTAATAGTACACAACCCACCAGTCCACATAGAAATGGGAATACGTTCTCCCAAGGGTCATCACTAACAGTCCTACATCACAGAAAGTGCTTGCCATGCGCCTAGCTCTTATGCATCATGTTGTACACGTATGCTTGAACAGTTTTGCTGTCCCGGCGCTGAACGCTGAAATTTTGAACACAATTTAATGGTATTAGCATAGTTTTCTGGATGTAAGTGTACAGGGATTTTGTATTACTTTTGGGTCAAACGAGCTATATGTGCAGTTTGGGCGTTGAGTTTCCAATCATACTATATACAATATGTACAATACATATATATTTAGTATTTACAATCCTTAAAAACAAGCAGTAAAGAACAGGACAGATTGTAAAATAACTTCCCGAACATAGTTGCAATTTTTTAAATGACAGTGAAAGTGACCTTGGGCCGATTTCTTTCTAAGAAGGAAAATAGTTCGGGGGGGGGGGAGAGACGCAGTGGGGGGGCTGCAAGAAGCCCTCGTGGCAGCCATAGGAAAAAACACTCGTGATAACACCAGCAGAGTGAACGTGTGCTACACTCGTGACCCAAACCCAGTCTAGTCGTTTGCAGGGAACGTGAAACTACAGTAGCCCCATGACTTCTTTGGTGCTGATTGACAGCTTTGAAAAGTTACCAGACCAAATTATGTATCCCTACGCCGAATAATATGATCTGCAAAAACATGTGTTCAGCAGCTGTCACTTCTGACAGTCAAAATGTAGGTATATACCTAAATGTTGACTGTCAGAAGTCAGCTGTGAGCTGTCAGTCGGCACAAAGAAGCCGTGGGGATACTGTACCTCGAGTCCAAACACAATACATTTAAATATTTAAATAAAGCGCTGAGATATAAACTGACACGCGTGAATCCACGCATTATGAAATATTACCGCTAACGATGCTCTACTGATTATATTATCTTTTTCTCTCGATGACTCGCGAAGACCGGAAGTGGGCGAAAGTTTGTCTTGGTGATTTTATAACTCAGAAAGTCAAGCAAGTGGTTGATCTTGTCAATGATACAAACCAGGACTAGATGTTCTTTTCTCATATTTACTACGGGAAAGCTAACGTTTATATTACACCGAAATA
>CABFOW010007977.1:0-20518 GCA_902141385.1 Timema californicum | reverse complement strand
CTATAACTACAAAAACTCTATGGGGAAAATGAGGTTTTTACGAAATACTTTCAAACTATTGACTTTTTGGCCAACACCTCACTATAAATACATCACAGAATAAAAGCGTGATGTGATCATTTACAGAACCTAGACGTGAAAAGAGCAGATCAGTGGATTATTCTCTTCACTTTACTAACTAAAGACAAATAATATCTCATTAGTAGCCCAAGATTGCAAGACTTGGTTTCGAAATTTTCCTAGTACTAATAGTCAACAAAACATTTACTAAGGCAACAACAAAATTAAATTTTCCTTAATTGATTTGAAATTTTGATTTGTTTCGATCTTTTAGAAATTGCTAGAAAAAGTATCGATACGTGAATCAGATCAAGGCCTTTGAATCGATTCAAAAAATCGATTAATTGAGGGAAAAGAATCGATTTTCAAAAAGATCGATCCAAGATCGAACATCCCTAATCATAATCATGCAAAATGTGATACCTACCCGCCGTTTGGCACATTGATAGTTAGTACCAAAAATATTGATTTCTGATTTGGATCCCAAAAATCTAACCACTACATTGCCCGTATGACACATTAAAAAAAATGGCTGCCTCTTAAAGCACATTTATGTTGAAAAATTTATTATTAGGCATCCAGCATATCATTTTACATGTTTTACAGGTCAAGGATTTCAAATATCACATCAATTATTTGAAGTGTGAGCAAGTTATTACACAGTTATATATATTTGTTTAGAAAAATATTGAAAATGGAGTCTTATATAGACTTTTATTATATTCAAGTTATAGCTTATCGTTTTATATATAATTTAGGTAGTTATATTCGAAAATACTTTTTTTAACCTGGAAACCATTGTGCAACACCTAATAACGAAAATGAACAAAATGGTGGCTGTCAACAATTTTGATGTGCTTTTGTGGGGAGTTTTGATTTTAGTGCTAAGCTACTGGACTCGATAGATATTGTTCTGAATTGTATAAGTATTTTAATAAAGTTATATAGGCTATTCTAATATTTTAACTCCAAGTTCCTTTTTTGACTTTATTTTTAAATGAATAATTAATAAAAAAGCTGAGAATATCAATTTGAGACTAATTCAAACAATCACCAGTATTATTTGTAATAACAAATTGATTCAGATAAGGTTTTTATCATGGTAACACTGCCCATCACAATTACAAAGACATGTACTTGGGAGAGAGAGTCGTTAATATTAGAGCTGGGCCGATTAGTCTGATACCGATCATTTGTTGCCGATCGCTGATGCCCATTATTTTTGTTCTCGATTTTTATAAGTGTATAAAGTATGACTCTTAAAGCAAAAAAAAAACAAGTTATTTTATTAGTTTTATAATATCCAATAGTAGGCCTTCTCGTCTTGCTTGTCAGGATGATGCAATTGTTATGCCCATCAACGATTTTGAAGTTTTGTGTCCGGAATTGCACCAGGTTTCGTATGTGAAAACAATATTCCTGTTGCTCTCTCTGTGGTTATTAATGGTTCTTAAGTAGTGATGTTGCCATACAATATTATCAAATCCTTCTATAAGCAAAAGCTTACATTTTCGTTGAATGGATTTAAAGCCAATATTGATAAGAAGTCTTTGAAGTGTCATCAATAAAAATCTAGGATGGTCACAATCATTATCAAGTAAATCTTTAATTCTCTTTAGGGTTGGTAATTCATTGTTACGGTAAAGTGAATGTACCCTTCTGTGATTTGGTGCTTGATTAAAAGTGTCATAATTATCCAAACGATTTATTTGAGAAACAAATTTCCTTTTTTTTTTATCAATAATTTTCCCTTAGTTTTGAATGATTGCTTAATAGAGACTTAAAAAACAGAAGGTTGCTTGTCACTCGATTCAGTAAAAGAAAAGTATTTTTTACTTAATCTGTTACTATTAGTTTGGGTATAACTTGATCTTGGTCAAATCTACACAAATTACCTTTTATTAAAACAAATAATTAAACTCACAAAAAAAAAAATATCATTTCTTTGAAGATTTATGTAAGTTTGTACACAAAGTGCTATGCAAATACTTAACTAGAAAAAACCTCTGGTGTTGGGGAGAAGAGTAATATCTGAAGAAAACATAACAGTTTTCTTTAAATAAAGCACATTTATAATCGATAAATAATCATATTTCTTAAATATAAATGTATCACAATATATTAAAAATATATTAAATGACAAAAGGATATTTTTATCCGTGGCAAGAGAAACAATTTACATTTTTATTCGCCAAGGCTGTAGTGTAAAAGTTTCTATAATTCTATCAATGCTTATTAGTTTCCTATGTAATGACATCGGTGCTAGCCCGTTAAGTCTATAACAATAAGTCTGTAACGTGCAGTTTTAAAGATAGTTCTCTTGTTATTTCATTGTAGATAAGGACTGCTCTGGTTGTCAACAGAATAGTTGGCAAGATACTTATTAATACATGAATAGTTGAGAAGTGGCTTTAGCTACATTCAATAATGGCACCTAGAGCATTGCGTGGCCTTCTCTCTTTGAGTGTTTTGCTATTTCTGTGACCACAGCCTAAATTCTTATTCCAACATATTTATATAAGCTTAAGTGTTTAACTTTCCCACATGTAGAGAATTTTTCCTTCACTTATGATTTTGTTCCCTTTAAGTGCTAAATTAATATTATGGTGTTAGGTTTACAGTATGCTACTGGTAATGGCCAACAGTAATTGTTTTAATAGAGCTAAGAAACATAATTATAAAACATACACTATAACACATATTTATTATATGCTTTTAAAATAGTCTGTTTGATTCCGACAGCCTTACCTATATACTTTATTTTTTGAAGGAAATATATAGAAATTTCAAAACTCCAATCCAGTACATAGACCCCCTTAAATATCAGCACCTAATTCTATTATTTTTTTTTTTTCGAATATGGTGTTATTTTGGTTTGGTTAGTTATTATCTGTTGTTTTTTTATATCACAGAAATGAATATATTAATAAAAAAACGAGACATTCATGTTACTAAGATTTTTTTTATCGCAATCGTTACATTTTGTTGCCAGTTTTACGGATTTATTTAAAATACCCTAATTTTTGTTTACATATAAGTATTGCCACATGCCTTGTTATCTATAAAAATATTAAATACCCAAAAATTAATCTTATTTCAGGTACTCAAACGGAAGGACACGTGATGCTTTGTCTTACTTTGGAACACCGCTCAATAGGTAATATTGTTTTTTATATAACATAGTCTAGGCTGAGATTATAATGAAATGTTGTGAACATCACACATTGATTCGTAACAAATTTATTTAAATATGTTCTTTGAATCCCACATTCGATTAAATGGTTTAAAAAAATCTTCATTTAGATCAAACAACAAAAAACAAATTCCCGCAGTTTTTTTACATTAAATAAATGTAAAGAAACTACTCCTTAGGTCGTATGCAAGAACTTGACTAAGTGGATGCTAAGTGGACACCAGCGTGGGTTTGCTTGCGTCATCGTAGGTTAAATTATTATTATTATTAGCACCGCGTCTTACTACCCGTTCGGGCTATACGCACTTACGCTAATGTGTAATGGTAGGGTGTCTACAGTTTAACGTGGAATCCGAACCACGGTGGAGGCCTGGCATTACCCACATTCACAAGTTGTCTTGTCAGAGGTGAAGGAGGGGTTTGGTAATCAGATAAATCTGTGCCGGGACTGAAGATTGAACCCCGTCCGCCAGCATAGAAGTCTGACACCTTACCCCTAGACCGCAAGGTCACCATCATTGGTTAAAAGGTGGACTGATAGTGTGCTCAGGACCACACATTCGATCCTCTAATCAATCATTAACGTTCTTGCATACCGCCCTTAATTCTTTTACATTGCACTACCAAAAGTACTGATCAGCTAACCATCATTTAAGACCAACCATTGCTAATAGGCACTACAAGATTTTACAGTCTACATAACTACATGTTAAGACCAGCTATCGCTTATGAGCACTATTTCTTATAACACTAAAAATAAATTTTCTTATTTTCGTCTTAATCACATATTTTTCCCTAGTTCTTAAAATATGCTATGCTTGTTCATTTGTAATGAGAGAATTGGACCTTATAGTTCAAAGCTAATTGTGATATCAAAAAGAAGAAGAGAAAGCCAATATCTTATGATGTATTTAATGATTATATGTTACATTTTCCTTTTGAACAATTAATAAAAGATGATCAAATCTAATGTGACATAATAATATTCCAAATTTATTCAATTTACATTATAAATTTACAGTAAATATCTTCATGGTGGAACATTGTTTATTCTTTCTATATTGTCGACCAAAACAAAATCTTTTCGAAGAACATGCGAGGATAGATGATTGACTAATACGTTGTGTTACTAGAATATTGTAAAAGCAAAACCATTTTAACAACCCGTTAGGAAAAGATAGATGGCAACACTCATGTGATAGTCGCTGAGAAGTTAAGACGTGTGTTCGTCAAGATAAAACGGATGTTTTACAAATCATCTTATTTAAGTTGGGGGTGACCTGGTGGTCTAGGGATAAGGTGTCAGACTTCTATGCTGGCGGCCGGGGTTCAATCCTCGGTCCCGTCACAGATTTATCTGATTACCAAACTCTTCCTTCACCTCTGACAAGACATCTTGTGAATGTGGGGAATGCCAGGCCTCCACCGTGGCTGGGATTCCCCGTTAAGCTGTAGGTCCTCCATTTCGTCTCACAATCACCCTACCATTACACATTAGCGTAAGTGCGTATAACCCGAACGGGTAGTAAGACGTTGTGCTAATAATAATAATAATTATATAACATTGGGCATCTCCACTCTCTACTGTCTCTGGTTCAAATCACAATTGGGGGAATTCAATATATTCGGAAAAACCCAAGGACAGATACAACAATGGAGATTGATACTAAAATAGGTACTTTTTTTAAAAAATAAAATGTAATAAAACACAATCCAAGTAGAGATTATAATGACCTGTTGCGGTGCTAATAATAATATTTAAGTTGGGAGTTAAATTTCTCCTCATCAGTCGTTACACATATTGCGAACAAGACACATTGCTTTATAGCTGTTTTATTCAAATATATTTTTTAAAGCCCACATTGAATTAAATGATTTTTATAATTTCATCATTTAGATAAAAAAAATCAAAGTATATAATCACTGTAATTCTATTTACATTAAATATATTTTAAGAAACAACTCAATTCTTTTACATTGCACTACTAAAAGTATTGATCAGCCAACCATCTGCAACCACTGCTAATAATCACTACTGGCTCTTAAACAACTACATATGTACCATATGCTATCATGCTATAAATTAATAGGAAACTGTGCTGCTGAATCATGTTTGCGATTATCGCATTATCTTGACTTTATTCATAATTAATATGTACATTTCTCTTCATCCACTAAACCATGGAATATTTTCATAAACAGTTTGCTTAGCCCAAACATATAAAATTAATAAATTACACCAGATGGGTAGCAAAAACTGACACAGTTTCAGCTATAACGTCGAATTGCAAAAACCTAACGGAAACATTAATTCAAATTAGTACCAATGATAATGAATGATAAACTAACAAGTAAATTGGAGGAAGAAAAATTAACAGATTAGGTTAGTGAAAATGGAATAGATTTAGTAACAGTTTTATGGGACAAACTGCTACAACAAAAAAATCGTGCAAGCAGATCTTTACAAGATGTAAAATTCACTTTACTAGAAGGGACGAATATTCTTAAATCTCTTTTAAAATTCATTATAGATGTGATTAATAGATTTGAAGATATCGAGAAAGATTCAAATGTACTCACGGAATATCGGAACTACAAAGTGAGCAGGATAAAAATAATAATTATTATTATTAGCACCGCGTCTTACTACCCGTTCGGGCTATACGCACTAACGCTAATGTGTATTGGTAGGGTGATTGTGAGATGAGATGAAGGACCTACAGTTTAACGTGGAATCCGAACCACGGTGGAGGCCTGGCATTCCCCACATTCACAAGATGTCTTGTCAGAGGTGAAGGAAGGGTTTGGTAATCAGATAAATCTATGCCGGGACCGAGGATTGAACCCCGGCCGTCAGCATAGAAGTCAGATACCTTAACCCTAGACCACCGGGTCACCTACAAGGGGATAAGTGATAGAGCATTGGTGCACAAGGGTCTTGGATTTGATTCCCTGGTCCAGAAAGTAATTTTTCACTTCATTAAAGATGAATCTAATATCACAGCTGTTCCTAGTGATAACATCCATACATCAGTTAATGATACATTTGATCACTATCCTAAACCTTAATACTATTGTCAATGTTCCCAATTTTTATGTTTTCATACATAACAAAATCAATCATATTGTATTAAATTACACATTGTTGTCACTCAGTGGAGAAATGGGGTAGACACAAGGAATTTTACAATAATCTAGTCAATAAATTGGAAAATGTGTGAATTTGGGAATATTTAATTGTGGAGGAAAATCTAACTGAAACATTAAACATCTTGAAACCTCAGATTGTGTATCTACTATATATATTTATCAACCAATCTCAAATCACTGGTTTTAAACAGCAATTACATGACGTCACATGTCATTTATATGAAAAATTAAATGTAATTCCTCGCTACTTCAATCCAAGCCATTTAAAAAACCAGAAAAACAAGAATTGATTGTGGAAGTATCAGTAAATTGTAGCAAGAAAATAGTGACAACCCTAATACTTAAGGATAAATATGAAAGTATTTTAGCTAAAATAATGTCAAATTTAAAAGTTTGAAACTGAACAGTAGAATTTTTTTAACAAAAACTTTTTATGGTTTCTACTCTCCAACCATAAAAATGTGGGTACACTTCCTCTAAATATAACTTTCCTCATCCCTTAAGCCCATAGCGTAAATAGTACATAGATGTAAAACCTGAACTGGCAGTAAGACTTAAAAAACAACCTATTTTAACATATTTTTTTGTTCAAAAATGATTAATGCTCTCTGGATTAACACATTCTTCTAAACTTAACATTGTTAGGGTCCTTGTCTAATATGTTAATTACTGTATAAAAAGCACTCATTATCATCATCATCATCATCATCATCATCATCATCATCATCATCATCATGAACTGTTTCCAATCTGTGGCCCGGTCTGTTTAGTAAAATGCTCCCTCTGTCCTTTCACCATTCTTCCTCCTACACTCTCTTACAATTTCCTCCTCTCACTTGCACACTCGCTGCTATCTGTGCCTCCCATATCTTCTTTGGAATCCTCTCCCCTTGCATCCTCATTATGTGTCCATACCATTTCATCCTTGTTTCCTCTAATATCTCAAGTACACCCTCTACCTCAACTCTAGAACTTACATCTTCATTCCTAATCCTCTTTCTTTCGGTGACAGCTAACATGCTCCTCAAAAACTTTATTCCCATGGCCTCCACTTTCCTTGTTTATCTTTTATCCAAAGTACAAGTTTCCTCTGCATAAGTTACTATGGGTATGACGTATGCTTTATACATCACTTCTTTAAACTTTAGGGGCACTTCTATTTTCCATAGTTGGTATCTTACACACCTGTAGAATACCTCTCCCTGTTGCCCTCTTTTACCTCAATACACTACCAGATACTTCATGTATACTCCATTCAGTTTTATCACTTTTCGCCATACTAAATTTCTCCTTTCTAGAATATTTTCATACACTTTTGCCTATTGGCACATCATTGTTATGCCTCTTAATTTTCACACCTCTTCCTCCCCCCCCCATCCCTTTTGGATATTGGTAATATAATACCATTTGTCCAACCCTCTGGCACTTTCTTCTCCATCCACTATACAGCCACTGTAGACCCATTTCTCCTACTGCTATCATTTTTACCGTGAGTTCGTCCTCTCCTGGTGCCTTTCCCTTTCTCATCCTTTTTAAGGCCTTGTCTACCTCCTTCCAAGGTAGGTCCGCTACTTCCTCCTTCATCTATCTGTCCATTTTCTTCTTCTTCCTCCCACACCAATCATTCCCCCTCAGGGTTCAACAATCTCTCAAAATATTATATCCACAGTTTCTATACCTCCTCATCTCTCTTCATTATCCTTTATCATTTTCATCCATCATTCGGACCTCTTTCCTATTTTCCCTCTTTTGGCTCACTTGACTAGACAATATCTCCTTGCTCCCTTCCACATCAATCTGTAGCATTTTTGTCCACTCTTCCATCCATATTTTTCTCCCTTCTCCTACTATATTCTTTGCAGGTCTATTTTTCTTCCTATACTTATCCTTTGTCTCTCTTGTTCTTTTTGTGAACTATTTTCTAAAGGCTTTGACCTTGGCATTCACTGCTTTCTTTACCTTTTAGTTCTACCATGAAGTTATCCTTATCCTCCTTTCCTACTTCACTATCTGGCACCCCCTACTACAGCCTTTCATGTCTGCCACTAATAGTCTATGGTCCTCGTCAACAGACGCACTTGGCAGGACGTTACTGTTCATTGTGCACTAGAGATGGGAAAAACAGTGATTTTACGATATCGGTGATTACAGTGACTGTGATTTTAAAATATCGGTGATTTATACCAGTGATTTTTCACTGTTAGTATTTAGCTGCTGTCCGGATAGGCGCGTACAATCGAGTATCGAGTAGGAGTATGGAGTATTTCTGAGTACTGGGTATTTACTATTTACTCGAATAATCCCATGACATTCGGTTGTCGGTTGGAACTTGAAAGGAGAACTAATTACTTGGAAGTTTGGCGGCTTGCAATGGAATTTGATACTTAAAGACTTAACATAAGCTCTTTCTGTCGGCACTCGGCACTGACATTGACATTATTGACATACAGCTACCTAATCTCTGGGTTTCGTGTTGCCTGACTAATGTACAGTCAATACAAAAGTATGCGTTTTAAGAAGTTTAATACAATTGAAAAATAGAGAAATAAAATATGTTATTTAGTATTTTATAGTGAAATGTTATGTAATTTGGGCAAAATTAGTGGTCCAACAAACATTATGTTAAACTTGAATACCAATATTAACTTATTTTACGTACTATGAGAAACTCTTGTAATTGTGTAATTTATTTAGTGATATATTTCACTACAATTAAAATTTATGTGAGATTAAAAATGAACATAACATAATGGTGATTTGTTTAGAAAACGTTTGGAAAGCAGGTCATATATTATATTATTTAGTGTTATTTTATTTTAAATACCGTACATATAATAGTAGATGAGCTATACATCTAATAGAAGCAAATAAACCTATTTAAATATAAAGGAATAAAACTCATAACCACAGCACTGAGACTTAGCATTAAATTAAAAGATGCTAGATAATATGTAATCAATTATTATATAAACACACTTTAGATTAGACTATAGGATGATGAGGATCATCAACGAATTGTAAATATTAAGGTTTATTTCTATTTTTTCTATTTTGTTACTTATTTCAATTCATTATTTGCGATTTTGGGGATAGGATCACCGAAAAAAAGAAATGATTTTTTTTCGTAGCCTACTTTTAAAAATAATCCGAAATGTGATTTGCTTAGTAAGCTTGCTTTTGAATTTTGCTCTTAACAACAAATGTTTTGTATTGAAAATGCATGTGAAGGAAACATTTAAACTATTAAAGTCATTTTTACGTAGCAATCATATACTGATTTTGATAAATGAGCTCCTAGAGATCAAGTGTTTTAAATAAAAATAACACGTAAAACATGCCAGTCAATAAGGTCGATTCTCAATTAGTTGGTAGTAAATAAAAAATAAAAGAATAACAAAGGCCGCGAAGCGAGTATTTATTCGAGTGTCTAGAAAAAGAAGCAATACTAGCTCCGTAGCTCGAGTATTGCGAGTATTTCGAGTATTGTGAGTATGCGAGTATCTCTGATCACTGATATCTCAATCACCGATACTTTTGGGATCGAGTAACTGGGAGTATCAGTGATCAAATGGTATCGATGAAAAAATCACAGTCAGTGATATATTGCCCATCTCTATTGTGCACACCTTTCCTTCGCTATCTAATAGAAAATATTTTTGAAAAACATAATGAGTTGTAGTAAGTAAACAATATTTAATAGTAATTATAATAATAGAATTCAATGTAAAGAATAGTTATAAATGTAGGATAGAATATGTTGTGAATGGTACTGAATCTTAGGCTCTTCTTAAACCAATTGTTTCTGACCTTCAGTCCATTTATTGAGCACAATTACAAGAGTCTCTTTCCTCCCTTTTTTTATTTCTCCCCATCCATCAGCTTCTAGTACCTCCTCAAAACCTCTTCTATGTCATATTTTAATTAATTTTCAGTTATTTATTAGTTAAACCTCAAAAGCACCAAAAACTCATGTTATAAGTGTATTCTGATAGTGTAATAAAGGTCCACAATAATGTCTTATTATAGATTTTTTTTTATTAACACAAAGGATAGCAATGGCTTTCCACTAAAATAATGGTTCAAAACTGACTTGAACATGTCATTAACATTTGTGCAAACTTTAAAACAATTTATCACAGTTAAAATCTAATGTAATGTGTAATAATGCAATTTTGATAACGATGTATCTTTTTATGGCTATTATATAATAATTATGAAAGTGTAATTCCCGCTCTTTTTTATAATAGGTGATTCCATTGGAAACAGAGACAAACCATTTGCTGGTATCGTCTTCTGCAAGTGTCAACCAATTTCTACACTTAGAGTCCCTTTCATTGATTTCACCTTTACCTACCTCATCTATTTCTCACACTACATCATTACCTATTTTGTCTCATTATGTGTTATATTCTGTGCGTCCACTTTTCACTCCCATGCCTTGTGTGAAGTTAAAAACTGTAGATAATTCTATAGCTACTGGTACCCAAGTTTTTAAAAACACCACTTTTACAAAGCTCTCGCTTAGCCAAAGCCACACTCCGAAGCTACCAGAAGACTGCGTTATAAGAAGAAAAGCAGCATTGCATTTAATGGATCAAAGTATATTGCAAATCCTTCGCTGTAAGTGAAACCCTATTGGGCTGAGGATGGTTGCTATGTGATGGGCTGTAACTATTGCTTTGCTATATTTGAATTGAAACTTGTTGAATGTTTTTATTTGCATTTAACAGTACATAATGCCATCATTCAATTTAGTGTAATTATTTTCTTTTTACTAGTCACTGCACATCACTCTTTAAACTTAAAACTGGATTGTAGTCTACTTCACAGTAGTGCATTAGCGATTAGCAAATTTTGATCTTATTTTTAATACCAATCATACTATTTAGAATCTAAAGTTTTGTGTAGCAATTTGAGTTATCTCTCTGCACTTTGGATCACAAGTACTAATTCAGTTATATAGTATTTCTTTAATGACATGTTTATATTGTGAGTGAATTAAGGTGTTGAGCTCAATCATGTTTTTATTTTGGCTTAGTATCCTAACTATTTAACTATTTGTTTGTGTATTTTGTATAAAATATTTCTCTTAATTTTTATTTGTAAAAAAATCTAGTCAACTCAATAAAAATTTGCCCTTGGTTATTCTCAAGTCTTGAGCATTATATACAAAAGAACAATTTTGAGCTGGTTCAAAATATTGTTTTCCCATGGTGCGAACAAGGTAAGTAGGAGTATTCAGTTGCGAAGTTAGATTATTATCTTTGATTGTTTCCCCATATATTTTACTTCCTCTATTTTGTGTGCTATTAGCACTCCCAGTAGTATAATAGCCTATATGTAATGAATCATTCAAGTGTTCATCATTCAAACACATATTATTCATAATTGAAGAGACATTTAGGCCCTATAATATACCATTTTCATGTCAGCGTTTGCTTTCATAAACAGCATTGGATTCTAAATGTTATCACTAATTGTATCAATTCTCCTATTTCATCTTCATCGTCATCTATATCATCAGCTAAATTCACTATTTCTCTATTACATTATAAATAAATTTTTTCTCCTCACAATTCTGTATGCAGCACGAATACAAGAAACAGAAGCACATGGTATTCTTTGTGCTAAGAATCACTGAACTTGAGCTACTTGGAGGGTCAAATGCAGGGTTGTTTTAGTTATAAGAACTCCACTCAAATGTGCAGTGAAATACCATATATGACCACAATTCGGAACTAAGTCCAAGGAATGCATAGTACTAACCAGACACTTAGAAAACATGGACAAAGATTTTATGCTGATTTAAATTCAAGGCTCCTTAGAATTGACGGGCTCTGCGAAATTCGTAAGAACAGCCGCCCATAAATTTGATGGCCATGGTGTCAAGAGTGTTAATTAGTATACTATGGTCTCAAAGTGCATTGTTTGCATTTTATATTTAATAATAATATGTCCATTCATTTTCAAGAAATCAATCAAAAAACCATTTTTAATTTTACATTAAGAAAATAAATTTGTCAAAACATTTTGAATATTTCTTATAACTTTTTTATTTTTCATTAATAAATTGAGATAAAGCTACAAATAAGTAATAGACTAATAAATTTTGAATACAGAAAAATTAATAACATTAAATTTAAACAAAAAAGGCTGAGCAACATCTTTTTGTGTATCTGCAAAGAATAAATATTTGAGTAACAATGTCGGGTTGGTTCTCTTACAACCACTAGGCACCTGCTCTAATTAGTCATGTAGGTACAATTTAGAAATAAGGGGAATATACACTCACTTTTACAAAGCAGAATACCTACAATATCTCGAAACAAATGAGTAGTTGAATGGTTTTGTATTGGCCTGAACTATACATCTTGTTGAGCCTACTCACTACCCATTCGATAGCTTATGGTGGAATTGTTGACAGGCACGACCAATTATATAGCTGCTCTCTGCTGCAGTCAGCAGCACAGTCCCAGCAAGTGTTTTACTCAATGTGACCCAGTAGTGCGGTTCACATTCAACTATCATGTTACTGAAATGAAAATTATTATTACTCTTGCTAACTCAAAGCTATCATAAGTCATTTATTTACCTCCCGAGTAAAAAAGGGCAACTTTCATTGGTTGATTAGAAGTCACCTTTTTACAAGTGACATATTTTGTTAATTTTTTTATTTAAGTCACAAACCATTTGATTTTGCGATTAGTCTATGCTAAAAAAATTGAAGAAGTGATAGTTCTAACAGAGTGAAAAATCGCACAACACCCGAATATAATGTGTCCTCATTTTTTGGTTTGTAACTAATATTTTTTAAATTTATAAAAGGTCTAAAAATTGAGGTTTTAAAAAGTTGTATGTATATATGTACATAGTAATACAGTTCAATTTAGATAGGAAGGAACTTTTTTTGATAGTTAATAAAACAATTTAATATATAATTTTGTATGGGATGCTATGTGATACGCAGCTATCACTTTATATGACTAATATTAATACCAATGAAATAATACTAATGTAATGAAAGTAAAATTTTATCATCACTGACTGCAAAGTTCCTTTCTACTAGAATCCCACTATAGCTTTATCCATGCCCACACTTAAAATGTGTTTGCTAAAATATGCATTCAAGTGGAGTATAAAATCAAGAAGCATAAAAAATATTCCAATTTGTTATTTATTATAAAATAAAGTAAACTAACTGCTCATAATTGTTTGGGAAAGTGCTACTTATAATTGAAAGGCTATCAAATACAACAAAAGGTTTCACTTCTAAGAAAATACCAAGAATCGAGTTTCTTAGGAAAATATTGGTTCTCTCTTACTCCAAAAATTGGCATGATATATTGCAATGCAATTTGATGATTATTATAATAGTGTAGAAAGGGTGGGTGTTGGTTTTTAAAACTACCTAGTTTAAAGTTAAGTTATAAACAAATGAAATGTGTAATAGAAGCTCATTAGTTGAAACACATCCTTAAATATGGAAGAAAAAAAAACTGTTTTCACCTTCACAAAATGTGCTTTATCAATTAGGTTTAGGAGACACTAAAATTAGTGAAGTATACAGTACAATGAGAGGAGCAGTAGGATTACTAGTGGATAGTAAATTTATTTTTATTTTGAAAAGATAATATGTTGTAATCACAAAAAATAGAGGTAACAGGAACATATAGTGGTAGAGGATTATTTGATATATTAGGAGGATACGTGAAGGTTTGTTGAAGTTATTTAATTACTCTCAAAACATTTAGTATGGCTGTGCCAATTAAATTGGGTGGAAATTTCTAAACGGTAATTACTACAGTTTAAAAAAACAAACTTATGTATGAAATAAAGTGTGTTAAGCCAAAATAATATAATAAATAAAATGATAAAATTGTAAATAAATAAACCACAAATAAAAACACTAACACATTTAAATATTTAGATGCGCTTATTGCATATTACTCAGGAACTAGTATATGTTGATGCTCTTATTGCATCTTCCTCAGGAAGGGGTACTAAGCGTATAACCCTTGGGTGGTTTTTTAGACTTAGTTATCCATTGATGTTCCATTTCCCATATTATTAGCTGGGACAGATTGCATTGTGTTCTATTAAATAATTTTAACAAGTTGACAGTGAAGCATTCCTCAAAGTTGAGGATATTATTGAAGCCAGGTGTTTAAACTGGTTTATCAGAGTTCTGGATTTTGGTGTAATGGTGGTGGCCATTCATATGGTTATGGAGAGTCTAAGTGGTGAGGCCAATATAATGAGCCGTACATTGTTGACATTCTAGTTGGTAAATTGTATTACTGGACAAACCAGTGTTAATGCCTTTGATGGGATGAATATTTTGCTTTCTTGCTAGATGATGTATTATGCTGCTTTGTGTCAAGATTGATTGCTACCTAATCCAGCAGACACAATTGGAGGGCATTATAAACCTAACATATGTGTTTTGGCGTCTTAGAAATCTTGATGCAAGATCAGCTTTCCATTACATCACAATATTCAACAAGGGATTGGATGAAAGTGAATTTAATAATTGTTATACATTTTTTCAGTTTTTTGAGTGCAATGCTTAAAATACTTGTTTAATTACATTGTTGGTCCATAAGAGACTTTCATTTACATTCAAACAAAAAATTTATATTAACTACAAATAAGAGATATGAACTTAGGTTATTATTTAGATGCATCTGCTGTATTGATGCAAGATTCAATGAGGAGAGTAATCCTTTTGTTCATATGATGCTAGATTGAGTTTTTTTAGGATTAATAAAACCATTTTGTAGTGACCACTCATATGTTACACGAGTAACAATACATTTTATCCATGCCACTATAAATATTATAGGTATGAATAAGTGCTTTGCATGACTTGTTCCCAACTCATGTGGTTTTTACATGACCTACATTTTCTCTGGAATATTGTGAATACTAGTTATTGGGCTACCTTAAAATTAAAGAATATTTCACTAAACCTAGAAACAGTGAGATATCTACCCAAACAACAAATAAAATACAAAATGGTAGCAACCATAGAAGAAATTATCCAGAATGGGATGAAAAATTTCTGATGTGCATTGGAACAATGTGTAAGAAACAACAGGAGACATCTCAGTGATACAATTTTAAAAACATCACATGTGGTTTTTAGTGCTGATAATCGTTGAATTAAAATCCACTATTTTAGTCTGTTATTTCATTTAAAATAATGTCAGGGACCACCCTGGTTTTACTTGTAAGAGCTTGTAAATGTACAGAGTTTGTTCAAAATTTGTAATTGGTGGTTTTATTCGACTGGTCAGAGCCAAGTGCGCCCTAGGTAAACGGTAGAAATGTCTATAACTACTGTGAATACTGTAAGAGGTAGAGGGAGACATAAAGACCAGCGTTTGAGGCTGTACAAGCTTATGTTTTTCAACTGTTGATAGTTACAAGTTTATATGATTAGCATCCTATGAAATATGGCTACATAACTAAAACTACCGTTGAGCTAAGTAAAAGACTGGGCACAGCCAATTCTAGTTCTCTTTTCCTTTACTTTAAATGCATTACTCTTAAAATATTTCTTGCTGGGCCAGTAAACAACCTACCCTCTTAGTTTTTTCATTTTTTGTGAATGATCCATTACAAGTGTTACCTGGTAGCGCTAGCGTCGCTTTCTACTTAGCAACAAACTGGCAAAATAAACAAATCATAGACCAATTTAAACATATATGTTTTATTGAACAATAATACTCATGAGTGGTATTGACTTACAAGAGGATTTACCACAGGCAGGGAACAAATAGGCATACAGCCCCAAAACATACACGAGAGGGCTAAAACCCAAGTACTGAAAAACAATATTACAAATTATAATATTTATTAATACAGAGTATTCTAATGAAATGCTACATAAACTTGAGAAAGGACACTTAATCAAAGCCATAGCTCAGGGATAAAAGCTCCTTAGTAAATTATTTAACGGCAAGCATTCACCCGATATCATTGATACAAAAATAGGGTTGGAGGTGCCCAACCTTCCCCATACAACAAGATAAGTCAGGCTAAGTGCCACACACGGGGGTGAAACCCCAATATCGTCTTAGAAACGTACAAGGACCAAATTCCCAAAAAGATACAATTTAGAAAGTTCTTTAAATAAAATAGTCTAACTAAACTAGGAGTCCTCACTTCATATAAAATACGGACCACTCTAACCTAAATATTACTTTATCAAATGATGTTAATTCAAGCATAAACCTTGACAAGTAGTTTTAACCCAAAGCAGAACGGTAAGAAATTGTCCTTTAAAAGACGTTCCTCAAATTGTCTCACTTCTAAAATTGAAACGGGATGAAGTCCCATCTAACTGTAGAGCAGTCAAAAGGTTGTCAGGAAGGGCCAACCTCTCTTAAAGGGAGAATCTCTTGTCAAAAAACACAAAATTGCCTCAAAATTCAACTGTCCTCTTTAAGCCCAGAAAAACCTTTTGAGCCAAAACATAACGTGATTGAAATAATTAAAGAGTTAGAGGTAAAGAAACAGAAGATGAAAGTGACTATGGTGAATATGAAAAAACATCAACTTGAAGAGCCCGAGATAAAGATTCATGACATTGTGGTGAAACAAGTATTTATTACGTATTGGATCCAGAGAGTGTGACGCCAGTCGGTCGATAGTAGAAATCAAGTGTTTTAAGTTTTGCTCTGGCGAGGCCAGCTTATATTCACGAAGTGTGCCCACAGCCCTTGCCAATAAAATCATTGTAATATAGAAATTCAGAGAGTTTACATAGGTTTTTTCTTATTACAACTTTATCTTCCCTATCCAATAATAAACCAGGAATGGTGGCATCATGAACGTAGACTAGGTGAACTTCTCTTGCCTGACTCAACAATGAGTGCGACCAATAATTCAGCCCCCCCCTAAGCCAGGCCTTAGAGCTGACATAAATAGCGTGTAGACTTACAGCCTGGAGACCGAGCACATACAAACTTGTCGGCCGGCTCACAAACAAATTGGTGGTATGTTGACCTTGTGGCGTTCATAGCGCAACACAAGGCACATTATTGTTATTGAATGCTAGTAGTAGGGTGACCTGGTGGTCTAGGGGTAAGGTGTCAGACTTCTATGCTGGCGGCCGGGGTTCGATCCCCGGTCCCGGCAAAGATTTATCTGATTACCAATCCCTTCCTTCACCTCTGACAAGACATCTTGTGAATGTGGGGAATGCCAGGTCTCCACCGTGGTTCGGATTCCACGTTAAACTGTAGGTCCTCCATTTCATCTCACAATCACCCTACCATTACACATTAGCGTAAGTGCGTATAACCCGAACGGGTAGTAAGACGCGGTGCTAATAATAATAATAATAATAATAATAATGCTAGTAGTTATCCACTCTTTTCCCCTAACTTTCCTAGAATAAATCATTTAACTATGACAGTCATTATTACAATATATTATTTTATATACTTTTTGTCAGCTGCTTGAAATGTGGTTAATTTTGCATGTATGTTTTAAATGTGTTTTATTAACAAATAATTTCAATTATCATCATTCGAGCTATTCAGTGTCTGGTTCATTTCTTGATTTGCACAAACATTAAAGAAAATTGTTTTGATAAATGTTTGACAATGGAGGATAAATCTGTAAATAATACATATTTTTATTTTGAATTAGAGAAAATAGCTAGAGAAAAGATAATTTTAGTCAAGACTATATTATGTTCGCCATAAGGGTGTTTTACAAAGCTTTTTTTTTAAATTCTCCCACGGGTTTGTTCAACATGTTAATATTTAGACGACTATGGAATTTCTCTCTTGAGCTTTTTGTTTAAATTACTTGAATGATTTTGATTTCATAGCTTTTTGTTTAAATTACTTGAACGATTTTGATTTCATAGTATGAGGACAGCAAACAGATTTAACTAGTCTCATTTTGTTGATTCACTCACCCTAGAGCAGGGATAGGGAACCTTAGGCCTTTTTGAAGACTGTGTTATTTATGTATCTTCATCGTATATAAACTATAAATTCTAAAACAGCATTTATTTTAACTCATTGAAATTAAAAATTATTTTTTAAATTCATTATTAAGAAATTAACCATCATATTATTAATTGGACACTAGTGAGCACTACAGACACTCATTGCAAGGTCACTTTTATTCAGAAATATTGGTTTAGTTTCAGATGTGTATTGCTATGTTTTGGTGCCACTATATGTGCTGTTTTTTAAAATTAGCTGAATGAGAAGACTTTTGTTTAATTCGTTTACTAATTTTATGTTTTATTTGATAACTAAAATACACCAAATATAAAGAAAAGAACCATTATTAAGGACGAAAATAGATTACTCATGTTAAGGTATATTTTTGGCAAAATTTATTATACATAAAATGTGCAGCCTTATGGGGAATCTGTTATATGGTATGCGGCCTTCCAATGCCCAAAGGTTCCCCACCCTGGCCTTTTGGTAGCCTACATACTAATTGAATAGTGTTGACGCTCACTTCCCATATTGCTGGCTTCATGATATTTTAATCTAGGTACAAGTGCAAAAGTATTCAAATCACCTTTTTTAAACTTTATTTAAATGTCTAAATTTCAAAAAACAAACAATTGTTTATATGGTTACTAAAGTTTCTAGTGTTAGCCTGTAGTTAGTGATAGTCGGCTGCTTTTGCATGGTATAATTTTAATGATAGATATTTCTAGTGATCAATCAGTGCTTGTAATTTTGCAAGTGTGAATTTAAAGTATACACTGTTTACCCTTAAAAGTAGCAGTCTTTTACTGAGGGATTACAGTATAGCCCTATCTTATAAATTACGCCATAGTGGAAATGTACAAAGCAAGTTTGCTATCTCTCAGATTAAACAGATTGTACACTTATATTTTCAATTAAAGAAACCTTTAAAATAATTGTAATAACTTTCACCAATATTAGGCCCCAAAATAATATTATTTCCTCTGTTGCATAGTTTCATAGCATTTGTTATATTCTTACATTAGAGAGATTTGAACCACATATCCACAATTTGTGAATTTTAATGGCAATATTAAAACTTTTTTTTAAATCCGATTAAACGTAGCTAATTCTAATCAATATTTAGCTATTTTTAAAATAAACCTTTACCAACCATTTTTGGTTTGAGTAATGCTGCCTTAATTAGAATTATTCCAATGTCTATAACTTTAAATACCAGTAAATGCTTTAGTTTAGTTTGTAGTTTCAAATATGTTAAAAATGGTTAATTTATCTAACAAAATGGACAACACTTTACTCAGATGGGTGGGCCAAAGCAAGTATAAATTTATAAACTGAATCTGTGCTTTGGAAGACCTACATATTTGTATATCAGGTTTTATCAAAATCCCTTAAGTAGTTCAAAAATATAGAAGTCACAGACACTAAATGGATCTTCACACAAGTATATTGAATCTGGAACAATAAGTTGGATGGATATTCACTATTATTTTAATACATTGTTCATGGATTTTTACTATTTTATTAAAATGTTAAACAATATGCCTCTTAGGTTTGATATTTTGCTTCACTTGCATCATTTTAAATTATCCTAAAAAATCATTTTTTCATCATAAAGTAGTAATTTCAAACCTTCAATAAATAATTTTATTATAACTAACATTTTTATTTTCTAGGTGTCACTTAAAGATGACTCGGTTTCAAGTTATCGTAAATGTGTTTGATTTGAAGAATAAGCTATGATGCAGCTTTTGTGTAAAGTTTGCTCAACCTAATAGATAATTAAAATCAAATAGGTTATAGTAACACTGTTTGACGATAAGATTTTCTGAGTAATTTTATTGTAATTAATTTAGACTAGCTTCAAGATGTATTTTTACTCATCGCAAAGCATTTGTCTAAAATCAATGCAACTCATTAGTATGGTTTCATAATTACTTTAATTATTTCTTTATATTTTCAGGTTTCTCACTCGCCTTTACAGAAGATTGAAACAATTTCAAGGAAAAAATTGAAAAAATCTTTGTTTCTTTCTTTTGATAGTTGGACTCTACAACCTGAACAAATTGAAAACGTGCCACCACAGGTTTTAATAAAGTTTACTCTGAAGTATGAACATCAAACATTACCAGATTGATAAAGTAGTTTA
>CABFOW010007976.1:0-18808 GCA_902141385.1 Timema californicum | reverse complement strand
TTTTTTTTTTGTGATGGACTTGATTCCACGCCCATTCCCGTTCCAGCCAGAGTGGAGCCATTACACACTTTATGACGTCACTGCTCATAGAGGGTTGAGGGCAAAGATTGGCTCGCCCATTTTTTTTTACATTTATCGAATTTTAAAAAAACTTAAGAATTTCATTCAAATAAATGGTACACCACACCACATTGACTTTATTTCTCTTTAATCTTAAAATAGGGACATTTACTAAAAGCTCGTAAGAGTTAAGAAAAAAATATATATACTTTGTTGCATAAACACTCCACCAAGGAGTATAAATGAAATATTATACAATGTTACAGACACATTGAATAAATAGAAAGCACCTCTGTCCAATAAACAGCATAACAACCAATTTCATATTTCAAATTACTTCATAAACAAATATTTATATTTGTTTATAGCTAAGACATTATTGGTTTTATAAAATCTAATTTTAAACAAAAGAGTTTTATATTTAATATTGTTACATCTTTACAATGATAAGTTATTTCAAATAGTTACGAAGATTGGAAATGTCTGCCTATGTATAGTAGCCTAAAATGTATTTACATAAAAAATTCAAAATTACCATTTTGTTTGTAATGTTGAACAGTATACAGAAATTAGTGAAAATCGTTAAATCGAATTTTGAGAATCTATTTTTTCTATTATTGCCCTTCAGTAAACTAACCTTAATTTTAGGATCGTATATCTAATAATTCCTAAAACTCCTCAGGGGAATCTTATCAAAACTCTCGATACCAAGTTTAACCTGGTCGGTAAAATGGTTTTGGCTTTTGTCCGAGATACAGACAGACGGACGGCATCGCAAAATCCATCTTTTATATGTCGAGAGGTCATGAAACGTTGTCGACATTTATCAAAAACTTGAGTTCCGATTTTTTTACGATTACAATACTTATTTCTTGAATTGTTAGAGATAAAGTAAAAATAGTAATAGCATAAAGTATCTTTCTTCCCTATAGCATGGTAGAGCAAGGATGCAACTTACTTAAATATTTAATTACCAGATGGAGTGCTCCTTCTTCACATGTGGAATCTTTAAATAATTTTTTTTTAGAATATAAATTAAGAAAAAGGGAAAAGTAGGTGAATCTTAAATTATTTTTAAATGTTGATCATGTGTAGATTCAAACTGTCTGACAAAATGTGAGAAGTAGGCTTTTGTAAGACGTTCAACATCGGTCTGCAAAATTAGAAAAAAAAAATCCTTGTACAAATCAATCTCAAACCAATTACGTCAATCAATAAATTAAAACAAATTTAATCTCTGTAATTAAACATTACCTAACTCACAAAATGAGTGCACAAACGAACGAAATCATTGTATAATAATGATCATAAGATAAGTGAAATAAAGTTATAAACATTGTTATACGAACATATCGGAGTAAATGGTATGATGCGCCACTCAAACTTTATCACTACTTTTACCTGAAAATGGAGATTTACTTAAAACTTGGAATAGATGTGAAAATAAATTATATACAGTGTTGCAGAACCATAATGGAAAAACTAGCATAAATGAAACATGTATATGCTGTTACATAAACATATAGGTAAAAAGTAGTATTTCTGTTCATCAATGGTATAGTTAATTTCCAAGGCTTCGATATAAAAAATATATTTGCAAATGGATTAGAAAATATTGGTTTTATAAAAATGTATTTCAATTAAAGGTATTTTTATTAGTACTTTGTGATTATGGGATTTTTCATATCTCAAAGAGCTGCGGAGATATAATCAAAATTGGAGTTATCCGCTTGTGTAAAGTACCCTCTAAGACATTATTCTGAAAGATTTGGATGTGCCATTTTGTTTTTAATCTTAAACAGTGTTTAGCTACGAATTTTATTCAAAACCATTAGAACCAATTTTTAACACCTTTTCCTTCTTCGTTCTAATGTAAACCGTTTATAATTTTAAGGTTAGATAGATAATTTCTCAACCCTCTAGAGGACCTTATTAAAACCCTAGAGAACCTTATTAAACAGGGTGTCCAGTAACTTGTAAAACCTGGAAAATAGGAAAAATGGCAGGGAATTTGATCAAATTTCTGGAATTTTCATATATTCACTAAAATAATAGGCCTAAGATATTTTCATTTACAATAACCAACTGTCAAAATAACATTTTTCTTACATTTAATACTCACTGAAAATTTCTTTTTGTGCAGTTGTTAATGTTTAATATACTAATCTCAATTCTACAAGTCAACATGGGATTTTCATTTCAACTTTCCATCTCTCTGTTGCGTGTCTTTACCCAAAGTTGAGTCATTAGTTCATTAGCGAGTGAAAGGTGATATTTTAATGTATAAATATAATCTAACTGAAATCTAACTTAGAATGCACGACCAAATAGCCCATTGCTCTAGGCTGACATCATTTAACCCTTTCATAGTGTGTTACAATTTCAAAATGTTTAGTGTGTCTAAATAACTACACTAAGTTGCGATTTTAATACAATAATGTTAATAATATAGTTACTGGAAAAGTTGTAAATTGGCTCTAAAAAAACGGAAAAGTCAGGGAATTTTAAAATACTGTTTGTTTGGACACCCTGTTAAAACTTTCCGAATCCAACCCGATCGGTAAATTAGTTTCGAATCATGGCTAAGCTACACGCAGACATACCAACGATCGCGGAAACCACATTTTTGCGTTCAGGGGGTCGTGAAACATTGGTATCCCTAAAAATATAGATTTTGATTGTTTTCTTGTGATCACAATGATTCCTCCCTTTAGGGGGTTTCTAGAAAGTAAAATAAATATCACAGCCCAACAAATCCCAAATATGAAATAACAGACTGTTACTGAGACATATACTCAAGGTCCTTGCAATTACCTGCCAAATTTTAATTTTCCAACTCAACAAAATTTTGTTTTCTAATCGTTTTGGGATGAATGAGCCCCATATTTTTAGAATCAAATTTCAGAAGTTTCCCCTGTTTTCTAACTATAGGGTTGGTCTTTGTACCAGTTTGAAAATATTTCAACTCCACCAAGAAGTTTTTTTTGGTGTGTGTTAGTTTTTGAAACACTTAGCCCCCACTACTTTACAAACTTTTATGATGAAATTTAATTTTTTTTTATCCTTTTCCTTTTGTTATCTCGAGCAGTCCATCCACTTCCCTACTATATCTAAATGTTCTATCACACAACACTATAATTTTTGAAAATTTCAATCCCACTCTCTTCCCTCTCCAACTACTCTTAAGGTAATTTGGGGTTGAATCTCCACATGTATGTAAATATTTTAATTTTCTACCATTCGAGAATGGTTTTATTGTATTAGTTTAGGAATCTGCTTTGGTGGCCTATGGTTGAAGGCGTCACTCTCATAATAGATTAAACTATTAATTACAGGGGTATTAGGGCTCGAATCCCAATCAGGTGTACTAAGGATTTTTCCTAAATGGTTTTACATTCACCCTCCACACAAATGTGAGTACATTTTCTCTAAATTCAACCTTCCTAATACCCTACTTATTATAGTAATTATTATGTATGCATGTAACCTAAACAATAATAAGACTCGTTACTAAAAAAAACTTTTGGAAATTCTTAATTTGGAACCCCCGCTTATCATTTTTCGGCCCTTCATTTTGAATTGTTTTAAAGTGTGTTTGGAGTGGATTTAGTACCTGTCTGATAAATTTCAATCTTCTACTATAACAGTTTATTTTTATTAGTTTTGGAAATTTTGAAACCCGCTATTTCACCGGTTCCCAATTATAAACGTAAAACCTTACAATTTTTGAGATTTTTGGAGTAATTCTACTACATTCCTGTACAATTTAAATTTTATATTTAATCTAAAATTGTAGTTTTCCGTTAATATCCCTTCCCACCTTTTCCAAACCCTATTTTAAATGTTTCAATCATCAAATATTTTTGGTTATTTTGAGTGGTCCCTTAACCTTCCTTCCAAGTTTAAGATTTAGACCACGCTTTTAATTGGCTGTTTTTTTAATTAGTTTTGAGAGTTTGTAGCCTTCCCTCCCCAATTTCACCAACTTTAACTTTGAAATTTCATATTTTTATACTTTTTTTATTATCTAAAGTGAGACCTCTATCTTCTCGCTAATTTTAAATAATCTACCTTCCTAACAAGTGTCTTATATTCATAGTTTAAATCTCTCAATTTCAGTTGCCCCATTTTGAAATTCCATATTTTTAGGTTTTTCTGGTTGTTTGGGGTGACACCTCTATCTCCCAAAATTTCAGATTTCTAGGACGTTTAGAAATGATCGAACAATTCATTCGGAAGGAATGACATGACCTTCCTTTTATATATCTGACTATCTGGTGTACCCGTTGTAAGAAAGGAAAAAAGTCCCGCCCTTATTTCTTAGTATTTAATCATTTTCTAGCTGTAAATATTTTTAAAGTTTGTTTTGATGTCTATCTTGCATGATGGCTGCCAAACAGTAAGTAACCAACCAGCCAAGACGGCTTCAAGTTCAAACCACTTTATGTTTAAATTTAATTCAGTAGCAAAGAGACTTTTTACCACATTCCTTTGTTGGGAAATAAAATTTCAAGAAATAGTTTAGGTCATTCACCTATTACCAAAATAAACAAGTTTAATTTTGAAACAAAGATTTTTTTATGGCTCTCTAATCTATAAAAACCATATTTATTTATTTTGGTACCCATTTATGAGAATAAAGTGTGAATACAATACTTTTAAACGTATTGTATTTTCACGTACTATAATATCTCTTGTTGTCATAACCACAAAACCAACTACGTAATGGTTTTATTAATAAATTGTTATTTCAATGAGTTACGAAAAAACCATTTATACAGTTACCCTTGGTGAGTTATTATTAGAATGGTTTACTAACATTTTTTTATTAATAATATAATATTACTAAGACTTCCAACCAATGTTTGCAATAACAATCTTCTTCTAGTTGTCAGTTACCACCACTCCAGTGGTGAATCCACTGTATGTTTAGCTTAATCTTCTCCACATAGTGATATCAACAGTTCTTGAAAAAGAGGTCATGCGCATATTAGTATTTTATAAGATGTTCAAAAGAAGAGCAATAGTTTCCCACCAAATTCCATCATCAGTTTAGAGAGCGCTCTCAAGTGATGCAATATATTAATTTACATTGGATACTGCAGTGGTTTCAGTAGCATCTCTCGGGGGTAGTAGCTTTCTCGGAAAACATTTATTATTTCTCGGTGATTACTGTAATGGATTTAGTGGCATCTTTAGAGAGCGCTCTCAAGGAACAACTATTATTTATCAGTGAGTACTATAGTGGCTTTAATGATATCTTTAGAGAGCGCTCTCAAAGAAGAATTTTATTTCTCAGTGAGTACTGTAATGGCTTGAATGACTTATCTAGAGAGCGCTCTCAAGAAAAATATTTTGGTTATAAGTGGGTCCTGTAACGACTTTAGTTACATATTTAGAGAGCACTCTGAAGGACTCGGTGGGTTCTGTAATGAATTTAGAAACATCTTTAGAGAGCGCTCTCAAGGGACATAATTTAGTTCTCAGTGGCTACTGCAATAATTTTAGTAACATTATTAGAGAGCGCTCTCAAGGGACATTAATTATTTCTCAGTGGGTACTGTAATTTTTTGGTGACATCTTTATAAAGCGCTCTCAAGGAACATTATTTTATTTTCTCAATGGGTACTGTAATTTTTTGGTGACATCTTTATAAAGCACTCTCAAGGAACATATTTTATTTTCTCAATGGGTACTGTAATTTTTGGTGACATCTTTATAAAGCGCTCTCAAGGAACATATTTTATTTCTCAATGGGTACTGTAATTTTTAGTGACATCTTTAGAAAGCGCTCTCAAGGAACATATTTTATTTCTCAGTGGGTACTGTAATTTTTTGGTGACATCTTTATAAAGCGCTCTCAAGGAACATATTTTATTTCTCAGTGGGTACTGTATTGGCTCTCCTCGGAGAATATTCTCGCTACACGCGTAATTATCTCGCCTGTTACCCCCAGAATGTTAGCGCGACGAGATTTGTTCAGGCTTACATAAAGCCTACATCCAGGGGTAGCAGCCGAAGGAACAGCTAACACCCAGTGCGCGCAAACACTGAATGTAATAGAGGAAATGAGAAAGGGAAAGGGGAAAAAAACGGCAGAGGAAAATAAAATCTACTAAAAGGAGGAAATCATATTTTTAGAGTTGGAAGTTATTGATGAGTTCGGTGAACCGAGCTTAGTTAGGGGAAAGGGTACAGAAGGGGTAAATGGGGAGGTAAAAAGTTGGAGATCAAGAGATGAAAACTCGTCAAATGTATCATAGTAGACAGAATGTATAAGAGAGAGAAACTAGCCCGATTCAGTAAGCTGTATAATTTATTTGAAATTGTTTGTATCAAAATGAATCGTATCGACCTCCATCACAGATTAGTAATTATAAGTTTAGCTGCACATATGTTGAAATTTTGTTAGAAGTTTGTGCACACATATAGTAAATTTTAAAAAAAATCAAAATTACACACCATACTTCTTTTTAAAAAATAAAAAACTCTTTATTTTATAACAGTTTTAGAGCTTATTAGTAAACTTTTTGTTTATGAAGGAGAGATAAACTTTTAAGAATTTAGTAAGCGCAGCATTGAAATTTTTAGCTACTAATGCTCCAGAGTAAGTAAGTGCTGCAGTAAACATTGGGACTACTAATGCTCCAGAGTAAGTAAGTGCTGCAGTAAACTTTGGGACTACTAATGCTCCAGAGTAAGTAAGTGCTGCAGTAAACTTTCGTGCTAATAATGCTATAAAGTAAGTGCAGCGATGAGCTTTCAAGCTACTAATTATCTAGCTAGAGTAAGTAAAAAATATAAAAGTAAAGATAATATGTTTAGCAATGAAATAGGATGATAAATATATGTTACCTTAATACTTTTAAGATCATAAATAATATAGGCCTACTTTTAATCTCCCTGCAAATAACATTTGGTGCATTTTGGGGTACCCACCTCGGTGGGCACATGGTCTGAGACGTCAAACTCAAATATACAGATTTGCCTAATATGGGGATATTGAGAATTTGAATTTCATCTTGGTGCACTGGGGGATGGTTTTCACTTGTGATTTATCACTGTGATTTTCCAGCCCCCTTTTCACGCTGGTGTGGTTGAATTTATTACACTCAAAACCTCCTCATATTTATTATATCTTGAGTTTAATGTGATTTTTAAAGGGTACATCTGTTAGTATAAACATTAATTTGTTTAAATTATGGGTTTTCAGGCCTTCTTTAAAATAAGATTTTATAAGGAAGGCATTATTTGAAAACTGGAAATGCATGTTGCCACAATGATGGGAAAATATATTACAGTTTTATTTATATTATTAGTCGGTTTTTATTAATAATTTAAAGAGAAATTATTCAGTAATCCATAAGGAAGTGTCATTGAGAGTTTTAGGTAACGTTTAAATTAATAAATCAAATAAAACATATTTTTACATTGCCGAATTTAGTAACTTTTAATCAATTTGGGTCGTTTAAAACCAGGGATTACCAATGATAAGAGTTCTACACTATATATGTAGCCCAAATTATTTAGGTAAACTAGAAAATATACTAGACTTACTTTAATGTATTCATACGTTTGGCGCATCACGCTCTTTGGAGCAGAAATTTGAACTCTCAGGGAGAGGGAAAGAAATACTTGGAGAGCTTTGAAATGTGGAGCTGAAGAAGATTTGAGAAGAGCAGGTGAACAGACAGGGTGACAAATGAAGAAGTTCTAAGACGAATGTGTGAGAATAAAATCATTTTGGATGTAATTCATTAGTACAAAGCAAAATGGGTCGGACACATCCTAGGATAAACTTGTCTTCTGCACGACGTCATAGGAGGACAGGTTGAGAAAAAGAGGAGCTTAGGAAGGAGGTGGATTCAAATATTACATGACTCAAAGGAAATGAAAAAAATTCTGGGAGCTGAAAGAGGAGGCAGAGGACAACGTACGTTGGTAGTTTTAAGTTCGCCGACAAAAGGAATGGACCTGTCGTGAGAAAGAACACATAATAGTAAGAATAATTTATACGTTGTCATGTGACCTGCAACCGCCAATATTGATGACAGTATCAATACCTATAAAATTATACTAATAATATAATAAAATGTTCTCAAAGTGGATCGTAAAACAATATTCAAATGATTTATTTTAGGCCCTTTCTAGTAAAATTGGACTCCATCAAATGCAATGGAAAGTTTCAAGTTGGGTTTCAAATCAAACATGCCAGAGTCATCTCAAACACAACAAACTCTCAAACAAGGGAATGTGCGTAGGGAGGAGAATACGATTATATTATTTTTAATTAGTTGAAGAATAACACGTGTCCCGGACTCGATTCCCAGATGTCATTTTTCAACTAATTTAAACTAGTTGAATCGTAATCATAACAAACATGACTAGTCGCTTTGAAGCGTACTAGAGCCGGCAGGAAATATTCCACGAATAGTTTAGTGGACTTCTACTAGGGGGCTGGGGTTTATTCCCCATTCAGGTGCACTGGGGTATTATTTTATCTATGTTAATGCTTACCAACATTTCTACAGTCAAATGTTTGTTTTTTAACAACGCGTCTTACTACCCTTTCTGTCTATACGCACATGTACTAATTAGTTATTACTCTAATGTGTCAGGTATGAGGAAGATTAGATTTAGAGGAAGTGTATCCACATTTGTAGGGCGGAAGAGTGGAAACTAATGTAGTGAAAACCACTCTCAGTTCACCCTAATGGGATTAGAACCCCGATTTCACAGTCATCGGCAGACTGGCCTTTATCGAAAGTGACATCTTAGATAATGTGGCTACCCAAGTGGAAAAGGTCAATTGATTATAATCCCCTCATGCTATTCCATTTTGTTAAATAGATAAATACTCTGCTAGCCAGTGTTTACAATTAATCTTAAGGTGAGGTGTGAAGGGACGTGAGAGAAGGGCAGTGTTTACTATCGATCTTAAGGTGAGGTGTGAAGGGACGTGAGAGAAGGGCAGTGTTTCCAATCGATATTTAGGTGAGGTGTGAAGGGACGTGAGAGAAGGGCAGTGTTTACAATCGATCTTTAGGTGAGGTGTGAAGGGACGTGAGAGAAGGGCAGTGCTTACAATCGATCTTAAGGTGAGGTGTGAAGGGACGTGAGAGAAGTGGCAGTGCTTACAATCGATATTAAGGTGAGGTGTGAAGGGACGTGAGAGAAGGGCAGTGTTTACAATCGATCTTAAGGTGAGATGTGAAGGGACTTGAGAAAAGGGAAGTGTTTTTGCTCTTTTTATGGCAGAACATTTTTTACCCCAAAATAAATAAAATATTGCTCTGGTATAAACATAGTTTAGATTTCGTCACATGTTGATATCGACATTTGTTTACGATGTGTCATGAACAGAGCGGCATTAAATGAGAATATTTTTAAATAAAGAGATAAAGTTGTCATTCAATTTTAGGACACCCTTGATAGATATTAATGAGCTGTCAAGGTCACCACGTGAAGAAAATTAAATTACTCATGTATGATTCTATTGGAGATATATATTTTATTTACTATGCAAAAAAAAAAGTTTTTACATAAACTCCAAAAACACCTTTTCTCGCGTCCCCTTCAACCCCATCTTGAGTAAAAAGCTTACTAGAGGAATATGATACAGCTCGTGCCTAGGTAGGAACAAATAATTTGTAGATCGTCTACTAAAGTTTGCCCTTGACTGAAATCTTGAGGGACCAATCCTTGTCGAAGGAACTTGGGGAAGGGGGGGGGATTTTTTTTCTATATAATTCCGCTTCCCCTCGGCTCAAATACGGGCATATTTCCTTTAAATTTGAACCGTAGCGTCTCTTCTGTAATTTAAGAAGTGACGAGTTCGTACATACAATAATTAAATGAGAGTTCGGGAAGTATGAGACATAAGAGACATAGTTCGAAAAATAAGTTTATTTAGATGTAAACAAGTGAAATATAGTTACATACGTTTGAAATAGATTTTAGATCAAACAGTCCATAGTTAATCAAGACAAGTTTATTCAGTTACCATAGACGTATACATCCTGATAGGCAGGAATAGATATACGCACCTTGATGACAAGGAACTAACAGAAGTAAGATTTAACATACAGTTTAGTTTAGTTTAGTAACTCTAGAAATAAGGATCAACGCTCATTCCCATACGAGGAAGCGTCTACCTCAACATGGTGGCAGTCAAAATTAGGCAACAAATATTAATTTAAGGTTAAGCCACAGTACATAAAGACAGTCAGGCCTAGCTAATACCAGAATAAGACCTGAAAGGTATATTCATGAATAATAGTGAATCTATAGTTAATGAAAACAAAGGGTATTAAGTCCTAATTTTATAGAGTTACCATGAAGGAAGTTATATAAGCTGGCTATCTCGAGGTTAACTCCATAGATAGTTAAGAAACCCTAAGAATAAGCTCTAGAAGAGGAACTAGCTATCAGGCATCTACATGGTTTAAATACTAGCTCATGTTGCGAGTGTCATGTGTTCGAGACCAGTTGCAGTCCCTAGACAGTGATTGAGGTGTGATATATAGGATCAAGGGTAGTTATTTCTGCTCGGAGGACGATCATGATAGAAAGCTCGTGTTTCCGGAACGAGGGTTAATCCGGTCTATCGCCCAGTCAACGAGGTGAGGTTGGTTGGATAATCATCAGAAACAACCCGACTGGTGTCTTAGGTATGGATCCGCTTGACACAGGATTAATACAAGGCCGAGCTAAGGGAGGAAGTAACTGCACAGATATGTACTTACATAGAGCGATAACATGTATCCACCTTGAGTGATGGCATGTATTTATCTACCTTGAGCGATGACATGTAGCTATCTACCTTGAGCGATGACATGTAGCTATCTACCTTGAGCGATGACATGTAGCTATCTACCTTGAGCGATGACATGTAGCTATCTACCTTGAGCGATGTAATGTATCTATCTACCTTGAGCGATGACATGTATCTATCTACCTTGAGCGATGACATGTATTTATCTACCTTGATGCGATGACATGTATCTATCTACCTTGAGCGATGACATGTATCTATCTACCTTGAGCGATGACATGTATCTATCTACCTTGAGTGATGTAATGTATCTAACTTCAGTGATGACATTTATTTATTTATTTAACTGGAGCGATGACATGTTTTTATTTAGCTGGAGCGATGACATTTATTTACCTAGATCTATGATGAAAAACTACTATCATTAATGTATAAGATCTTGACCGAGCTAACTTCTGAACCATCTTCAGGCATACTAACCTTGTTAACATATCACTCGTGCCTCCACGTGTTTGAAGATATGTACAGATTGTTTATACTAAAGATGGAATGTAGATGCATCTTAAAATTACTTTTTAATGTTTATTTAGAAGAGGTTTCACCAACTTTGGTCAATTTTGAAACCATATAGTTGCCCTGTTATAAGTATAAATAAATGTCAATGTTTCATTAAAACACTAACTTATTTTTGTTTATTTTTATGCAATTCATTCTACTACCCGTTCAGGATGACCTTATATCCACACTAATGAGATGATAATTTAAGAAAAAAATACTCTCGTTTTGATGAAGAGTGAGTGAATTATAATTTAGGAAAAAAACACCCTTAATACAACCAAACCGGATTCGAACACCAACCTCTTGGTCACAGGCAATCAAGCCGTTTGCAAGAGTAGTGAGAACCAATGTGAATGTTTATATTTCGTTGAATACCATGTTTTATAAAGGAGTAAACCCCAGCAGAACCTTTCTTAAAATTTCCTAAATTGTTACATAAATAGCAAACCATCGTCAAAATATTATAATCACTATACTATAAAGCTACACGGCTGACTCGCTCACTGACATTGTTTACCCAATTCCAGATGAGCTAGAAACTTGAAATTTGGCAAACTTATAGCTTCTCTCTCTCTCTCTCTCTCTCTCTCTCTCTCTCTCTCTCTCTCTCTCTCTCTCTATATATATATATATATATATATATATATATAACCCCCGAAAAAATTCAAAATGGTGGACCAACTTTAAAGTTAGTGTGGACCTTTCTTTGGAGGCCTCTTGTGGCTAAACGGTAAGACCTATCAAAAAACGGAATGCACCAGAGTTAGAATTTTTGATTTTAGGTCAATTTTGCACATTTTACAAACATTTTTTAATTTTATAATACAATTATGGGAGAGCTAGAGACATAAAATTGTAAAAATAAATCAACGTTAAAAACAACGCTGTAATTACATTAGTTTAAACTCACTGCGGGGGGGTTGGGGGTGGAGCGAAGTGACTAAATCTTATACAACTTATTATAAATTGTTTTTGCGAGGTGGGTGGAGTTTTAATGAGATCACGATCAACTTAACGCACACACAAAGTAAGGTTCACTTAACGTTTACATAAAGTAAGTTTCACTTAACGTTTACATAAAGTAAGGTTCACTTAACGTTCACATAAAAAATTACAACTCTAGCGAAACACAGACAATTGATTTGAACTGTTTGTAAAAAAAACTTCATTAAAACTAAACCCAATTGCTTAGGGGTGATTAATCTTCAAGTCCTTTCAATGGACGCTTACTGGATGGTATGCAAGATGAAGTGTAATGAGAGACAATGATGTCTTAAAGTTTGCGAAACTCGAACAAACTGGTAACGAAGAGATCGTCAACATGCCCTAAATAAACAAATTAAGTACTAAATAGCCGTGTTGACGTTACTCGAAAAATGTTGGGCTGGCTAGATCACGTGGTTCTTTTCATTAACGAAACGTGAAAGCTCTACCCTAGACAATTTGTAAGTTAGGTGAACGTTGATTTAGCTACATCATAATGTCTTCCATTTAAAAATACTCAAATATCCTTTAGGTGAACATCAAGTGTGTGTTACGTGAACGTCACGTGTGTGTTATGTGAACGTCATGTGTGTGTTACGTGAAAGTCAAGTTGATCGTTATCTTTACATTACTGGCAGACATTCAAGATTCTTCCTTCTTGGACTTAATACTTTAAAAATAATCATACTTACATTTAAGTTAATTTAACTGATTAAATTTTTTATGAATTATTATTAAAAGTGTTAAAATGTAAATACTCTCTAATCCCGATAGGAATCGTTAACAGAAATTATAGTGATTGGAAAGTTTGGGGATTGTTATGAGGTTATTGGGAATTTAAGACGTGGCTCCGGTAAATATAAGAAGAATTACACCTACAAGAAACAAAACATTTATTTTTAACTTCGACTTTACTTATCATGTTTAAAGCTTGGCATCAACCTCATTTTGGATTTAGAAAGTGAACTTACACATACTTAATAATCATACACTAAATTTGACCCCTTTTTTTAAACAATTTTGGCCAGCAAAAATATATAAACTGAATTGATTGAGTGAGTTGATTTTTATTATTAGTGTTTTTGCATGTTACTGTTTAATTATCAAATAAACTCAAAATATTATGTTATAATTTTAGAAGTCACTGATAGCACAAAAATGGTAGGAAACCAACAAATACAAATAATGAATAATCCTAGAGTGTGTATTAAGTTAAATAAAAATTTGTCTATTAGCTATCAAATTAAAGTTACATAACATTTTGAAGACATTTTTCAATTTTAAATCATCTTTAACCATAAACCTGGTTGAAAAATTCTTTGCAGTGCTAATAAGCCTTCCTATTGAGGTAAGCTAAATGATTGTAAATAAAACTTATAATTTATTTATTTTTTAAGATTTTTTTCGTTCGTACTAAATTGATATGTAAACCTTTGCACTTTCCTATCGAGCAGTTTGTCTATCATTTTATTTTTCTTGTATTAACTTCCTGGTCCATTACATTTTTGTGTTTTGGAACAGTTTGTTTGTTGACCACTTAAACTTCTACTTTTGGCTATCTTGTTGTTGACCAGTTTATTTACATCCTCCTTTTCAACTTCCTTGCTTACCGGGAAGAGAAGAAGAGAATAATAACAGCGGTCAAGTCCTCAAAGGTAAGAGGTGGCTTGTGTTCTTCGTGCTACAAGCGTGTTTGATTTCTTTATTAAGTAAATAACTTTAGTAGTACGTCTAAAGTAACGATAGAATAGTTAAACAACATCACTATTGTCTGAAATTGTATATATTTAATTTAATACAATAATTAGACAATCACCCGCCTTGGAGGCCACATGGTCTCGCAGTAGACTAGACTGACGATGGCGGAGAGCTCGAGGTTCGAATCTCAGTCAGGTGTACTGAAGGTGAGTTTTTTAACATGATTTTCCACTCTCCATCCATCAATATGTGAGTACACTTCCTATAAATATAATCTTCCTAATCCCTAAAACAACTAGCGTAATTAGTGCATAAACGTTTAACTCGAACGGGTAGTAAGACGCGGTGCTTGGAAAAAATATCCACCCATTTACAATAAAAATAGTCCTAAAATATGTTCCGTACTTGCTATTCCCAAATTGAGTCTTAAAAAACCCCATTATTTAAAGAAACAGTTGATAACAAAATAACCTAATTATAAAGTAGTTTAACATTCCCCATACTACGAAATATCACTTTCTTTTACAGTAATTTAATTTAAATACTTTCCTGGGAATAAAACTTCCAACCACATGTACTAAATTTAATTACGTCATTAGAATTTTTATCACATTATCATAGTAAAACACACCAGAGCTGTGTCTGCGATATCCCCAAGGTAATAAGTGAACACAAAAAAAAAATGAAATTATGAAGCCGAAATGAAGGAATTTACTTGCATGAAATGTCACCGTAGAAATAAACCGGTTTCTAGTGTTGGAGAAATTATGTTATTATCTTTTGTCTCCCATGGAAAAAAATTTTATCAAGTATTTATTTGGGAATATGTTCATAAATAATAAACCGATATATATACATATATTAATACTAAATAAACTTTACAAGAAGTCGTGTCTGGTCCATATATTTAAAAAAACATTTTTTTCTGGGCCACCATTTCCCTGTCAAGAGTGCCTAATTATCTAAAAATATATATATTTAAGAAAGTTTTAACCCCATTTAAGTGGTATACAAAACAATGTTACACAATGGGTACCCCCCAAGTAAAATAGTAATAAATTTGATGTGAATGAAAATCATTTTAAAATACTGTAGTTAAAAAAATAGATTTCCATTATGTACCTAATTTAAAACAATATTGATTTAAATGTGTTTCAGATATGGCATATTATAAAAAGTATCATAAATATATTGTGTTGCTCATGAACATATTTCTACTTTTTGTAGTATTCTAACATTTTTTTTAAATGTGTTTTTATAAAGGCTGAACCTCCCGTTTAATAAATATTTTATTCGGGAATATATATGTTTTCTTAGCACAGTTCATAGTTCTGAAATAAATAATTTTTGGGACTTTTCACTTTATTTGTTATTATTACAAGCAACATTTTAAGGCTTTTTCTTACATTTAATCCTTTGCTAATGCATGCTCTAAATATTTTATTTGATCCAACACTGATATTCGATTACCTAGCATATTATTAAGACCATAAGATAGATAATTGTTATTATTATTATTATACTACTATAAAGCCACATGGCTGACTCACTCACTGACATTAATGTTAACACACTTCCAGATGAATTAGAAACTTGAAATTTGGCAAAATTATAGCTTCTATCCTGTAACCAAAATAGTTTTAAAAATTAAATTTCTAACCCCTCAAAAAATGCAAAATGGTGGAGCAACTTTAAAGTTGGTGTGAACCTTTCTTTGGAGGTCTCTTATGGCTAAACGGCTATTGAATTAAATTAGTTTACATACACTTGCAAAGCGAGTTAGTATATATAAATCCATGGAACTTCGAGTCAGGAGTTCCTCACCTGTATTTGCTTTAATTATTGACTAAAATCAGTTTCAATCAATATCTGAACCATAATCTCTGGTATGGGGTGTTGATCGCTCCTAACCACGGACGAGGCTAGCCTATCTCGAGAGTTATGTGGATTAAATGAGCATCTGAATCTTAAAATTTCCTTTAACAGCTCATCGAGAGTCAAGAAAGTCCTATTTTCCCCCATAAAATTGGCTTTTCATCATTCAGGTATTATTTCAAATCGGTGCGAAAATCTTAAGATTCAAATTTATAAATTATGTGTGTAATATTCATATTTATTTAAAGTTTAAAATAAGAGATATGTTGAATCCACTTTTGTTTAATCCGAACCCAAATCTTGAAAATCATGTTGGTACACATATTTTACTTTCGTATATCAAGAGAAAGTATTGTAATAATGCACATTTTCGACCTCAACAGATTGTTTTAAATCTTTGCGTTTGATGTGTCCCATAACCCAAAAAGTGGATTCTACCATTTTGTCGCCCCTCCCTCCTATATATCTGTCTAGTTGTACCTGTCCACTGCTCTGAAACGGTTAGGTAGATTCTGTTCTAACTCTATATTTAAATGTTATATTTATCTCAAGACTTTATTTTAAGTATGACCTTAACCTTTAGGTTAATTTACTAGTATTTCCAAACCCTTCCTTCACCTTTGACAAGATGTGTATTAATCACAACTTGTGAATGTGAGGAATGCCAGGCCTCCACCGTGGTTCGGATTTCACGTTAAACTGTAGGTCTTCCATTTCATCTCACAATCACCCTACCATTACACATTAGCGTAAGTGCGTATAACCCTAACGGGTAGTAAGACGCGGTGCTAATAATAATAATAATTTACTAGTAAGTGATTTTGAAAATTCAAAATTTTCGAAGCTAGAATTAAAAATGTTGTTTAAAATAATATATCTTGGAAGTATCGGACATGACAAATAAAAATGTATAAGGTACTTTTTTTCAGGACTAAATTTCTTTTAAGGTTAGTTGACTGATAATTATTTTTTTTAAATTCAGAAATATTTTTATTTGGCTTTACGATTTGGTTCAAAATAGGAAACTGATAAGTTTTTACAATATAAACATCTATACTTAATGGTTTAGAAAAATTGAATTACTCATCAATAATGAATAATTTTATTAGAAAATATTAAAAGAATATGAAAATATCACTAAGGGTTTTGTTAAAAATTGGTATCGCGAGGCTATTTTGCATACTAAATAATAATCTATGGTTATTTTTTTAAATAAATTAATTTAAGGCTAATTTACTTACGATGACAAATTCTTTTTTTTAATTGAAATTGCTAATATATTTTCTTTAGACTAATATCCACTAATTGTGGAAACGTCTGGAACGCCGTGAGATAGTAAACGATACTATATATCCTACAACTATGTTTTGCGGGAGGTATCACTCATAGCGATGAGCTCGTATTAATTACATACCACTTGGTAGGGCTAGTGGGTAGTTGATTAGTTGGCCGCCAGATTGTCGAGGAGAAGTGCAAACTCCAACCAGGTTATCCGTTCCAATAATAAACACTGCTATGACATGTCTCGTCACTGTCAACTTATTCGTGGTCGCAGAGAAGAGTGGTTTGTCTCATCAGTGTGCATACCCTCAGAGGGGCGTAAGGGGGACCAGGTGGTGTGGTTTGCTCGGTTTGATAGGATTTGGATGGAGAAAATGGAGGAAGGGGGGGGGTATTTCCAAAGTGGAACCACAGGATTATATTAAAACAAGCTACAGGTGCGGGTAAGTTTGTAGCGGCTTAATCTTTATTTTTGACACAAATTGTCTTAACTACGGTACTCGTAGATTCAAATCATTTATAATCTTAAGATTCTGAAAAATTAACCTCAATATTTAAGTGAAAATATTTTTTTTTATTAGACAACAGTTCCAAAAATATTTTTATTTATTAACGTTTATATTTATTTAGAATGGGTACTTATAAATCTCGGTGCCTTGTAAAATATGAAGTTTATACAAAAAAAGGAGCTCTTTACAATAAACAACAATATAAAGTCGAGCTATTCAATATGGCATTCATTAATTTATTTTGATTAATTTAACTATTTCTTCAAAGAAATAATTTAAAATAATGTAATCTATAAAAGTAAAAAGAACCTTGTATTAAATATCCTTTATGGCATTAGTTTTATCTTCAAACGGTCAAATCTTCTCAGTCAAGGGTGTGATGACTCACTAGTCCCAGTCAATAAATACCCACTCTCACTTTATGTGACTCTCAATCTCACATATAGTTTGCCAATATTAAAACTACAAATATACCCCTATATGCTTAAATATCGTTGAAATTACAATCGTAAATTTGTGTTAACAGTTTCATCTCCTTATTAGAACACATTTAAAGTGTATAAAACACTTTAGTATTAATTTTTTTTATAATAAATACATCAAAACGATATTGTTGAAATGTCAAGCTCAATAAAATTACAAAAACTATAAGCAATTTTCCTTGCAGCTTGTGAATTGTTTAAAGTTTGCATCATTAATTAAACTATTTTGTAAATATTTATTTAAATTGAATGTATTCTGTGTGTGATACTCTCTGATAGATTTTAAGTGGAGTGTTGGTCTTCAATATACAGGGTGTATTTAAATTAGTGTCAAACATTCTAGGGACGTGTTCCTATCGACCAAACGATATTAAAAGTTCATATAAACATGGGTCCAGAAACGTTTACTTTTAGAGTTATTAAAGATTATCCTTTGAATAGTTAATCATTTCAAAATACCTTAATGAATGAGTTGAATGAATGCGTCATTACATCTTTGTTCGGCCGGTCCTGGGGTGCAGATAGGGAAACCTTGATGCGCCTGTATAGGGCCTTGGTAAGATCTAAACTAGACTATGGCAGTTTTG
>CABFOW010007975.1:5564-20542 GCA_902141385.1 Timema californicum | reverse complement strand
TAAATGGTTTCCCCACACACGTTCCACGCAAATGCGTGTAGAGTACCTATAAAATAAATATATTAAATAAACAGCCTATAATAATTACTTCCTTATCCCTACACCACTAGAGTAATGATCATGTATATGTATATATACTAAGAAGAAAGTAAGATGTGGTGACAATAAAAGTAAAATAAAATGCGAGTTCCTAAAATTTTGCAAGACATCTAAAAATAAAATTTTGAAATTCATATAAAATATACAAACCTACACAAATACTGTATTAATAATATAAAAAATATATATATTATATAAATTGGAATGAGGGGTGCTAAATTATTTATTTGAAGAAGTTATTTGCCCCTTTACCAAACAATATTCACACCATTGGTTACACGAACAAAGGCGTCAGTCTTGTCTTGTCCTGTTAAACAATATTTGCGAACGTCCACGTATCTGTTAGAGATAAGCCTAAAACTCATAAAATATAGTGATTTTCTTTATTATTACAGAGATCCCGGCACCTTCTACGGCTTACAGAACCGTTCCAACAACTGAAACTAGTAAACAATCAGTGTTTGGTGAGTATAACTATAGTCTTTTAAAGTATTTTTACCCACTAAAGTGTTCAAGTTTATGCTCCAAATTCATCCTTTACTCTTATAAAATAAATTTTATTAACATTGATTGCTTTAAAAATCCCAACATTTTCCCTTACTCTTCTAGACCACTTTAATTATCAATTACCGCTTTAAAACCAATTTGTTCATCCCTTACCCCTCTAAAATAATTTTCACTATCCCTTACCGTTTTAAAACAATCTTTTTCTTCCCTTACTCTTCTAAAACTACTTTATTTATCACTTACCGCTTTAAAAAATTTGTTCATCCATTACCCCTCTAAAACCACCTTCTTAGTCACCTTCCACCTTTATGAAGCTATTAAAACTTGCTGTAAAGTAAGTAAAACTAAAATAATATAATTATACTTCGTTTGATTGTAAGTAACATCTCTCATTTCAGAGAAGAAAACCAAAACAAGACCAAACGACGAAGAGGTTGACACAAATAATCAAGAAGTCAACGAGATTATGAACCACTCTGATGCCGAAAAGATGACAAAAGAAAGAGGTATGTATTTTCACAAAACTAAGGAATATTAACTCTATTTTTAAATGGTAATTTAAATATGTTATATTATATTGTAGTGAAATATGAAAATCTCGTTTCCAGCTTAGTTTCACAATAAGTCAAATTAAACCTTTAACCTCAGAGAAATCAAACCGATGAAAATGTTCTACACCCAGATTATTATCAGTCTTTCCGTTTTAAGTGTGCCTTAGCCCACCCTTTCCCTCTCCCCCAAAAAATAATTGAATTTTACATTTATATCTGTACCCCTTCTGTTCTTGGCCAAAGATCTGAAACGGTTTAATGGATTTTGTTTTAGAATTGACATTTAGATGTTATAGGGCAATACCTCAGGTAGAGGTTTTTCTTTTTTTTTATGGTTAATATTTCATTCTAACTCTAGCCCTCAAACTATGCGTTGTTTACTGGTTAGTAATTTTCTTTTTGAATCACAAATTTTTCAAAGAGTGGCCTTTACAATTTTTTTTAAATGGATACCTAGGGAGTTATTGAACTTTCAAATAAAACTCTTTATAGGTTATTTGAAAATATAAATGGCTATAACAATTTTGCTTAAGATATATTTCTGGGAAGTGTTTGATACGACCATTTAAAACTATTCACTTGTTCATTGGAGAAAAGTTATTTTTAAAATATTATAATGATTAATTTTTTGATTGAATATATAAATATATCATAGCTAGAGCTATCTGGTTCAAAATAAAAATGTGTTAAGTTTCTTACATCATAAGTAACCATAAACCATTATATTAATTTTTCTTAAAAATAACATATCAGTTTGCTGATGATTGTTATTTATAATGTTTGATTTATTTTTAGAATAATTATAACGATATTGTTCTAAACTATTATCGGGGAATATTATACATGAGAAATAATAATGTGTGTTAATTTTTCAAAATAAATTTACTAAATGGTAGCTTCTTTGTACACATTATAGAAAATTAAAATTTTTGTTAAATTGGCCTTGAAAAGTGAGTTTAAAATAGGTATCTGGTAATATTTTTTTCATGTTAAATAAGATTATGTTATTAATTTTATAAAGTATAAGATTAGTTTAAAATTAATTATTTGAGAAAATTTGAAAAATTCAAAATTTACAAGTAAAAAAGTATTTATTTTGATTAACAAAATTATATATTTGTTTTAATGAGAAACACTTAAGGTTATTCAATAAAGTGAAAAATGACAGTCTGTGCAGGGGAATCGAACGCGTGTTCTTTAGCTTTGAGCGCAAACTGAGCCATCCTGGTTCGTCTCATATGTAGGGCCATCTATCACTAGCTGTTGGTATACTGGCTTAGTGGAGGAGCATTGGCATGCAAAGCTAAAGGACCCGTGTTCAATTTCCGTAACCAGGTTGTCATTTTTAACTTAATTGAATTGGATTCAGCTATCAGGACTGGTCCTTTTGATACCAATCACAAGCTTATAACCCAAACGGGTAGTAAGACGCGGTGCTAAGTATTATTATAACAATCACAATCATATCATTTGGTGATACACATGAATTAATAATTTCTTATGTGTAGTTTACTAAAAACCTATATCTCTTTTTGTAGCAATAATACACAATAGTGACCTGGCGGTCTAGGGGTGAGGTGTCAGACTTCTGTGCTGGCGGCCGGGGTTCAATCCTAGGTCCCGGCAAAGATTTATATGATTACCAAACCCTTCCTTCACCTCTGACAAGACATCTTGCGAATGTGTGGAATGCCAGGTCTCCACCGTGGTACGGATTCCACGTTAAACTGTAGGTCCTTCATTTCATCTCACAATCACCCTACCATTACACATTAGTGTAAGTGCGTATAACCCGAACGGGTAGTAAGGCGCGGCGCTAATAATAATAATAATAATAATAATAATACACAATAAGATACATTTTGTGCGATTATTTCGTATCATTTATTTTTTATCATTGATAAAACAATTCAAAAAACCAATACCAAACTAAAATTCCCGTATTTATGAATAAGTAATTAGGCCTATGACGGTTGAGCGAAAGCTTTTAGAACCTTGGTTTTGATAAGTTATCACGCATATATTACCAGGTTCGACAAAGCATTAGAGGTGTACTCTCATATCTTAAGTTAGTTTGTAATTCTATTTAATGATATAGCATGCTCGTTAGAGAGTGTTTATTAAATAACATATTAGCCAACTGTAATTCATAAAACCCTGCATCTTGGAGATATGCCATTTAGGTTCTAGTAGATCTCCAACGTAATTCATTGTGGTGAAATTGTAGGGAACGCAAATTTTTCGGTTTTTTATAGCAAAATATTTGTTTGGATAAATTCAATAAAACATTTTTCTAGTAGAAACAGAGTTTAATTTTCTTCACATGTTGATATCCACTGTTGTTGATTATCTGTCATGATTTTGGCCGCATTAAATTACAAACTTTTTTAAATTAAGATATAAAGATGTAATTGAGTTCCAGAACACCCTTGAGGGATATCCAAAAACTGTTGATACCACCATGTGAAGAAAATTAAACTTTATATTTATATTAAAGAAATTATTGATTTATTTTGTCCCGAAAAATAATTTGAAACAAAAACTGTAGAAACACTTCTTATTTCTCACGTCCCCTACCCTCCTACCTTACACATCTATTTTAGATAATATTTATAAGTAGATGTAAAATGGCCTTTTTTTTTACAAGAGGAAGTTTCTATGAACACATAACTAAGTCTCAGGGTTGTAAGGAGAGATTTTAAAACGACAGGAAGTCATTTAAATCCCTTGCGGGATTACCTTTCTGTGATGTTTGTGTACCTCAAAGCGGGTCTGTTACTTCGTTATATTTACGAAAATAAGCCTGTTTGTAAAAAAGATTGCTAAGAGCTATCAACGTTATTTTTCTTTAGGTTTTTTTCCCCCCCTTAGCATCCATTCGTATCACGTAATTTTCATCCGTTAGAGAAAAATAAGATTAAAGAAATAAGCGAAATGGAAGAAGTCCAACAGACCATGAATTTTTCATTTGGATTGTTTAAGAGATTTTTTTTTTACTAACGTCTTGACCATTTATCCAAGTGCTTATTTTTACATGATCAGGGATATATTTATTTCTACTTTTCATCAAAATTTAATATGAAATAACATTATTAAAGTTAGAACGGTTTAGATAAGAGGTTTGTAAACTTGATAAAAAATAATATATTTTTTGGAGGCAGCAGTTGCTTAATACCTGTTCAGTTTATATGCATAAGTACCAATAACGCTAATTATCTAGTAATAAATAAGGTTGGATTGAGGGGAGGTGTACCAGCATTTGCGTGGAGGCAAAGTTAATAATCATTTAGAAAATACCAACATAATTAAATCTTAACATTATTCGAAACCCATCTTTCTGTCATCAGCAGTCTAATCTATTTTGATAATGATGCTTTAGAGCTTGTGGCCAACTAAGCAGGTGGTAAACCATTGTTTATCGATAAATCAATGGGTAAACTTTGGGTACTAAATCATTACTGTCTTCTGTATTCTTTCTAAATGTTTATCAGCTAAGTATTATTAGTGTAATATATATATATTTAGTGTAGTACTAAGGGTGTTGAGGGATATTGATAGTAAAAAAATTCATTTGGGAAATACTAGTCCAAAAGTATTAACAAAAATTAAAAAAAATTCTTAGACATTTATTATTTAATCACAAACTACTTGGATTGAAGTTTAAATAGGAATTATATTTAGAAATAACAATTATAAAACTCATAAACATTATATTACTATAATCATCCTCAACAATATATGTAAAAAAAACATAAGTCAGACCAGCATCGGTGGATATGTGGAATAAGACGCCCAATTTGTCCGTCCTGGTTTGCCAGTGATCAGAAATCGAAAAAATTCAGGGAATTAAGGGTGTTCTTTTCCCCCACAAAACTATTTACCAGTCTACCTCTACGCAAATACGAGTACATTTCCTGTGAATTCTTCAATACTCGTTCCTACCTCAGTATTGTTAATATCTGAAAAGCTCATAGAGCAACAGTTAAAAAGAAACATCCTCATAAGACAGCTAAAAATTTACTAGACTACTTTCACGTATTTATAAGCTAGATATTTTGATCTACAGGTCCGACACATTATCTCAGTCTGTAGCGTGTCTGTCTATTGAGCTAAAGACCCCGAATTCGACTCCTGGCATAACCAACAAAGTTATTATTAGTGAAATATGGGTAAACACTTTAACAGTGATGAATTAACTGCTGGGGGCTAGATAATGTGTCCATTTTAGATCTAAGTAAGTTTATAAGTCGTGTGCTGATATAATAAGTTAGTTAATAAAGTGCACGATAAATATCTTAAATGAATGAGAAAAAAGATCTATAGCGGTTACTTTTGTTATAGATTAGTAATATATATATATATATAAAACTAGCAATCCCACGCGTCGTTGCCATTGACCCACTTTGGTATTGAGTTAGAAATAGCCTAATTAAAAAGCTAGTTAAAAATCCTGCTTTGAGGTGCATTTGGACCCCCTCACGTACATCTATGTTAAAAATTTCAAAACTCTACGTGCCGTAGATTTAGCTGGGCATCGCACACAAACAAACAAACACACAGACAAACACTTTCTTTTCTACACTAATATTATAAAGAGGAAAGATTTGATTTTTTGTTTTTTTGTTTGTAATAAGGGATAAATTAACTTTTCAAAATAAAATATAGCATATATTACTCGCTGATAATGTAGCTTTATATTGGTGAAAGAATTTTTAAAATAGGTCCAGTAGTTTTTGAGTTTTTCCATTAAAAACAAGAAAACAAATCTTTCCTCTTTATAATATCAGTATAGATAGTAATATTAATATTGTAATAAGTAGAGGTGTGTCGATACGGATACCGATGAATCATTATCGGGCGATTATTAGTGCAATGGTAATAAATCGTCATCAGCGATTATTATATCGATTAATCGTTTTTTTAAAATTAGAATTTAAATCAAAATCTTCTTGTTGATAGTTTATTGATCAAAATAGAAGAAGAAGAAAAACTTAGATACACACTGAATCTGGGCTGCGGGCTATGCAAAAATTACATAACCAGATAAAGAAATATAAGTTCATATCGTTGATACAACAAACAATCTAGTCCCAACTTTTGCCGCTTAGGTATAAAATATATTTTTGTATAAATGGAATTTATTTGTATTAATTACATCAACTTTTATTATTATCTTAAGCATATCCCAACAATTTCCCGATAGTTATTAATAAATTATCAATAATCGGAATTATTCGTTGTATATGATCGTAGCCTGAACAATTATTTTAAACAATTGGTATCGGTAATCAGTTTTACTGAATCTTTACACCTCTAGTAAATAAAGTATCAATGATCACCCCAGAAAAAATATGTTTGAAATTGTGTATGGATTCCTTTCATAGAAAACTAGACTCTAGAAGCATGAAGAACTCGGATCAAATACTTGTGAGGCCATTAACCTGGCTCGAGGCTCTTTAGACGAGTTCTACTTGACGAGCGGTCTTGTTATGTTCGCAGACCTGATGAAGATCAGGGGAAGACAGAGGGAAGGTAGCGCCCTCGAGCTACCGGTAGCAGAAGAACCATCATCGACGTCATCGTCCTCTTCGCTACCCGCTCTTCTTCTGTTGCTCTGTTCTGCCGTCTGCTGGCTTCGAATAGATCTCGTCCCGGCGTTACCAACATTGCCACCGTAGAATTACCACCGTATTTGATAGTCTTATAATGTTGTGGTTGGGAAGAAAGGGGGTGGGGGGATTTTTAGATTTTTTTGGTCAACCTGAACAGTTACTGGAAGACATGAATTGGTTCACTTTATGTGACACCTCGTATTTAGTGGGTGAGATGACATGAATAGTTAAGAAAAAATTAAAAAGATACAATTTATATAAATATTAATAGACGTTATTCAAAACCAAAGAAAGCTTGATTTTCTGTATTTGTAAACACGCTGGCCTCTTACAGTTTAAATAATATTTTAGAGACAAATATTGGAATGAGGCCAAATTAAACCAAATACTATTCGCTATACCGGTTCTTCAATTAAGAACCCTTCTTATGCCTGACTAACAGGGATATTGGATTTAAGTCTACGTTTGAATCTGAAAAGGTATTTAATTGAAGTTTTATATGTTATCTACTTGACCACCATGAAAATAGGAATAGCTTAGAAGTTTTTTAATTTCCAAATGATATAATTTTTATTTTTTGTTCTATATTTAATATTTTTTTAATATGTCTTCACTGGTCTCATTTATAAAGTATATTTAGAATATTGTAGCACGATACTACTTTTGACTCAATCAGTATTACATATTTCCGTAGAAGGGGATATATTTGACAGATGCTAGAAGCCACTAATGCCAATTAATTCAGAAATAATTATTATTTTCTTAGAAATATAATATTATAAAAAAGGTCCTACCAAAATAGTCTTATACTTTCCTAATATTAACTGTATAATTGGCATTTTCTTAACTTATTGAAATAACAAAATATATTAATAAATCTATTATGTTATTTTTTCGCAGTGTGACAACGAAATATATTATTTTACATGAAATAATAAATTAAAATAAATTATATTAACACTAATATCTTAATATATCTGGCAATCAATTTTTTTTGTATAAGTTAGAGAGATCCCCACTTTTTTCAAAATTAAACTGTTTTTATTTTAAAAAACATTGTATGAACACAATCGACAAGATGGTTTGTATGACGTAGTCCCAGACCTTGTTTCAGACATCTTAATTTCAGAAGAGTACGCCACACTTTAAAATATCTCAAATGAAAAGAATTTTTCAATCAAACCACAGAAAAGAAATATCCAAACATTTATTTTCATAAGATCATGTTCAAATATGGTAAAACCGGTTAATAATAATAAGAAAAATGTTTGTTTGTGACTTTTATCCGCCAAATTTAACAACAAATCCACATACGGTTTTGTAAATCATATGGTTTGTCGAATGGATATGGATATGAAGCCGCAACTGGTTTTTTTCCTTGTAAGCTAGCTTATTGTTTTCTCTTTTCTTTGTTATAAAAATAAATAGTAATATGTAATAAGTCGGATAGCAAATTTTGTAGCTATCACATTTTAGAAACACCAACACTACCTATAAAGATCAAATTATTTTTAGGTTATGTTGTCAACATTAATGTAATTTGGGATCGAAAACCAAAATAATAGAATCGGCCACTGTAAAAAGTTGGGATCAACCCATCACTAGTTATTTCTTTAGAAAATATATTATACTACGTCCAATTAAATTAAAATAATTGAAACCCTGGAAACGTAGATCCGAACAGGAAGCTTTGGATTGGTACATCAATGCTCTACCAGTGACTCATACTTGTTCGTAAATGGTAGAATATTTGTATCGTTTCAAGATTAGATTTCCGTGCACATGTTGTAATTTTTCACTTAAGGTTACCTTCTCAGTAAACTAGAAATTGCCACTCAGATGTTCTGCTCTAAGGTAGTGTTTAATTATACGAGTTTAAAAAAATAATGGTTCACGTTAAAATAAAGTCGAAATATTCCAACAGGGTACATTTTCCTTAACAACCCAATATTTTGAGTTCTATTAATATAAATGAATGTGTAAAAATGTAATATTGGTTCAAACTTAACGACTTTTTTAAATCTTGTTCACAGAGGCATGAAACAACAGTAGCCCCATGGATTCTTTGATGCTGACTGACAGCCCACAGCTGAGAGCTGACGGCTTTAAAAAAGTTACCAGACCAAATTATGTATCCCTACGCCGAACCACATGCTCTGCAAAACATGTGTTTATCAGCTGTCAATTCTGACAGTCAGCACCAAAGAAGCCATGGGGCTACTGTATGTTTGATGAAAAAGTCCTTTAGATTAAGCATTCTTCTAACTAATGCGGTGATGTTTTTTATAGGCTTACAGCAGAAAGTTTTAAAATATTTGAGTTCTAACAGTGAGATTTGCCTTATTATAAGATGTTTTATAGTTTTATTTAGTTTTATTTTCCCGCTTTTTTATTGACATGACTAAGCGTTTTTAAAGGGGCAGGTTGAAGAGGTAGAATAAACTTAATCAGAAAGCGATATATACAATTGTATTTTAAATGATTTGCTCTGAACAAGATTGATTATTTCTCGCTGAACGAGGAGACCGCATTAATTGATTATAATTTACCTATCAGTCCTGACACTTTGGCCAGCCATCAAGTATAAGTTATTGATATACATTAATTAATGACATATTATAGCTTATTTGTATTTAATCGACTAGAGTACTGTCAGAAATAATAGGCAACAAGAGCTGTGTAAATACAAATAATAATGATAGTTAAGTTTAGAAAATAGTAATGAAATGGTTTCATCTTATTAAAGGAATTATCGCTTCTATATTTTGTGTTTTAAATTTTAAAAACATCATTCGATGAAAAAATTAATAACAACCAATCAAATTACCTGTAAGCTACGATCGATACGTAAGATCAGAAGTTATCGTAGTAAATACAATTTCATTTCAGTTATGAAGTTCGTTGTGAATTTTAAATGTGTATAATCGTAACTTGAATCGCTCGTGATATATTAAATCAAAAGAGCTCAATATGTTTTTGGTTACAATATTTAAAATACTTTAAAAAATCTCTCCCGAATATGATTTACTACCTTAAGGTAATATTTAGAATGATATAAAAAACATTTTGGTACTGCCTTAACATTTTTCATCCGGGTCAAAGTCAGAGTGGTAAACGCTATGCCAATCATTACAGTCACTCCTTTTCAAATTCTGAATAATACATCCTGAGATAATTATTTCCTGTTATTTAAAATATATATATATATATATTATACATAAATATATGTATAATATATATAATACATAAGTATATGTATATATATGTATATTAATGTATAATATATGTATATATATGTATATTAATGTATAATATATGTATATATATGTATATTAATGTATAATATATGTATATTTATGTATAATATTGTATATATCCATATTTATGTATAGTATATGTATATATATGCATATTTATGTTATAATATATATTATATATATTACAAAATTAAATATTTTAATTCCACACTAAAAGATAGTAATGTGCATATACCCTAGAGGGGTATTAAAATGTGGTGGAATCCCTAAAATTTGTTTTATAAAATGCATGAAGCCTTATTACTTTAATTCGTACAAAATAAATTATTTATTTTAAACACTATATAATTCTAATATGCCTATTAAGAAACCAATTTCTAGTTTTATTTCAAAATCGAACTCTGCGAGTATTCTGCTCAATGTTCAACCTAATGTAAAATCCTAGATTAACCTTACACACTTACAACGACTTACAAATGAAGATAACAATAAATTTAAGCTCATAATTTTATATGAGAACTAAATTACTTAAAAAGTTTGAAATAAACAGCCACATATAGAAAAATTAAATCTTCATATCCGGAGCTAGTTCTACACTGTCCACCTCATTACATTCTATCTCCATCTTGACATAGTTATATCCGATCCACCTCAATACAGCCTATCCCTATCCTAGACTAGTTATATCATGAATCAAATATCCAAAGCAATTATTTATGCTTTTTAGTGAGGATTACTCCATCTAGATATCATATTCTGAAAATTGAAAAATGACACCTGGACACGGGAATCGAACCCGGGTTTGCTTTACCTGATAGCTCGTGATCTTAATAAACAATCACACATTTGTAGCCGACAATTTCCGCACGTCCATCATAGACTCTGCCATAAAATATGAGTGAAGAATAACCCTGGGCACGGGAAGATTCCTGGATAGCTCAGTTGTAAGAGCATTGGCGTACTAAGCTGGGTTCAATTCCCGTGTCCATGTGTTATTTTTCAATTTTCCGAATAGTTAAATCATGTTCAACTCATTGAAACCTATATCTATCTTGAGCTAGTTCTATCAAGTTTACCTCATTAAAACCTATCCCTATCTTGAGCTAGTTCTATCAAGTTCACCTCATTAAAACCTATCCCTATCTTGAGCTAGTTGTATCAAGTTTACCTCATTAAAACCTATCCCTATCATGAGCTAGTACTATCAAGTTTACCTCATTAAAACCTATCCCTATCATGAGCTAGTACTATCAAGTCTACCTCATTAAAACCTATCCCTATCATGAGCTAGTACTATCAAGTCTACCTCATTAAAACCTATCCCTATCATGAGCTAGTACTATCAAGTCTACCTCATTAAAACCTATCCCTATCATGAGCTAGTACTATCAAGTCTACCTCATTAAAACCTATCCCTATCATGAGCTAGTACTATCAAGTCTACCTCATTAAAACCTATCCCTATCATGAGCTAGTACTATCAAGTCTACCTCATTAAAACCTATCCCTATCATGAGCTAGTACTATCAAGTCTACCTCATTAAAACCTATCCCTATCATGAGCTAGTACTATCAAGTCTACCTCATTAAAACCTATCCCTATCATGAGCTAGTACTATCAAGTCTACCTCATTAAAACCTATCCCTATCATGAGCTAGTACTATCAAGTCTACCTCATTAAAACCTATCCCTATCATGAGCTAGTACGATTAAGTCTCCTTCATTACAACCCATTCCTATCTTGAGCTACTTCCATCCAGTCCACTTCACTACAGCCTATCCCTATCTTGTGATAGGTATATCCAGTCCACCTTATTACATCCTAACTCTTTCTCATCTTCGTATGGACTATGTGTAAATAGTATAAATAGCTTTTTTGATTAATTTCGAGAATTGTGATAAAATTTAATTTTAATTAATTCAAAATTGGTTTATTAAAATAAAAATAAAGTACAAAATTGTATATTATTTAATATATTACTCTACATTCATTCATGTTTATTGAAGGTAAGAATGATGGATACTATTATAGTTTTAATATATATTGTTTATATTTATGTTAACTAACCTGAATATATCTGAAAAATATCGAGATTCAATTCCAAACCAGTCAATAATATATTAATTAAAAAATAGCTTGACTGTCGTCTCTTTTCAAATAAGTTTTGAAATAAATATTCCATTAACTCTTTTAATCCTGTCCGATTAGATTTATTGGTTCGTTAAGTCGATCAATCCAGCACATTTTTAAAACACTTAATATGTTTTTTGGATAAACCAAAAACCCTACTTTTATCATGATTTAATTTTGCTGGGCCTATTTCTTTTATTGCAATTTGATATTTCGTAAAAAAGATTTATAAGAACAATCGTTTTGTTGTAATTCTTCTACATTCAAAGTATGTTCTTATGATAGATGGCTAACAAATGTTTTGTTTATGGAACGAGAGGTTTAACACTTGTTACAAACTTGTTTGCTGACAAATACGTTTTATGACCGGTGGAACTTTGCGATTTGTAGAAATATATGTAATACAGACGGAAAGTATTCAATTGCATATTATTATTATTATTATTATTACTTTTTTATAATCTAGAATTTAAACATTCCAATTATGTATGGGTAAATATATTGTAATTTTAATCATATGATTTTTTCCCAACATAGTTATTTAGTGTTATTATTTTTAGTATATATATATATAAACATTTTTATGAAATATAAATTATATTTTTGGACCATATAAGGTCATTTAAGATAGTATTTATATGTAAATATATATATATATATTTACATATAAATACTATCTTAAATGACCTTAAATATATATATATATATATTTACATATAAATACTATCTTAAATGACCTTATATGGTCCAAAAATATAATTTATATTTCATAAAAATGTTTTTTCTCTTTTAATATTAAAAAAAAATATATAATTTTTTTCCCTTTGATAAAATATTTTGTGTTTATGTATAAATAAATATGCGAATGGTGTTTATATAATATTTTGTTAAAGTAAGAAATAACTACAATTTAATAAGGTTGACAAAAGCTATTTATACATAAAATTCTGTGCCATTAAAGTGCTATTGTTGTTCCTAAATAAATAATAAAATGTAAATATGTCTTCACGACTTCATACAATACCTAAAATAAGTAAAAAAAGATACGTTTGTTATTATAGTGGTTGTAAATATTGTATATATCAAATCTATGAATTGTATACTAGTTCTAATGAAAACAAGAGACATTACAATTTGTAAATAAATGAAAAACATGATAACAATAGAAACAATTTTCCGTTGGGTAAACTTAAATTAAATAAAGTTTAAATACATAATGTAAAATAGTAATTTATAACATCAGTTATTATTCATCCAAGGGTGGTTTAATATACCATTAAATTTACCAGCCAAGCAAATAACTTGTTTTTCTCCTGTGAATTAGCTAATACTATTTCTGTATCAAAGTAACCTTCGTTTACTCATAGTTGATGAGTATAATCGTAATTTAAATAGTACATTTAGTAAACTAATGATATTAATGTATTAGCTTTGTTTGCACTCTTAAAATTGTTTCCCAGTTAAAACGAAAAACCATTGAATACATATAGTGTTGAAGAGTTTCCAAATATCACTTATTTCCACGGTTACTTCCTTAGGTCCTTGAAAAACTATATCAAAGAAAAATGCACCTTATGCTAAATTACAATTGTGAAATATTGATAGCTATGTTAGTGTAGTTAAATTAGCGCTTTAATTATAATAATATTTTTTTAAGTTTTGATGTTTTTGTTGATTTTAGTAAACTATATTTCAAACTAGTAATAAAAAAATACGTTGTAGTTTAATTTATTTGATTAAATTGATCATATCAGTTATTTTTAGCAATTTTTTTCGATCAAACATATTTTGTATTAATATTATTTTAAAACTAAGATCGCAATAGTTTAAAAATATATTATCGTTTTTATTGGTTTAAGTTAGTCTAAATGTGCACTGTTTTGTGATAAAGATTATTATAAATATATAAATTTATAGGTTTTTTAAAAAATAAATCAAACAACGAAAATTGTATCTACTGATAGATAAATTAATAGTTTTGTACTACGATATAAAAAAATAGTTACGAAACTCTTTATTTTCTTTAAATAGAATGGTTTGGAATTATTTAGTTATAGCCTAAGTTCACTTTTAAGAAGTTACTAAACAAAATAGGAATATATTTAGACAAAACTATAAAACTGTGACACAAATATTAATATTTTTTTATGCATTATATTTAATACCCTAGTCAGTATTAAATTTGTATACTCTTATTTGAGGCTATGGAAAAGACTGACGCGAAAAATGTAAAAAAGAAATGTGTATTTAAAGTTTGTTTTATTTAGTACATAATAAGTTAAGATTGTTTTAAAATTCCCTTTAGAAAAAGGGAAATGATATTACTATGATATTTTTATTTGTAAAGTGTAAATAAATCTGCTAACTAAATATTATCTTGAATTATTCTCCCTCTGTACCATGTTTAAACAAAAGATGGTATATATTTTATACATAAAAGCATATTCTATGAATACAAGTTTTAATAAAATAGGAGACCTAGCGGTCTAAGGGTGAGATGTCATACTTATGTGTAGGGGCTCAAACCCCAGTCCCAGTCACAGATTTATCTCATGACAAAGCCCTTCCTACACCCATGTCGACGTGTGAACTCTCACGCCTTGTGAATGTGTGGAATGCCAGGCCCCCACCGTGGTTCGGAGCCCACGCTAAACTGTAGGTCTCCTCTCCTTTCCACCATCCTCATTCTGATGTATAATCCTATAATCTGGGGTTAGTGGAATTCCCCTTAATGGTGTCCCTACCTCAGAAATGAATCCCTACATAAGCCAGGAGAGCAGAGGAAAGATAAGCTCAAATGGATAAGAGCTAGAGCATTAG
>CABFOW010007974.1:0-17574 GCA_902141385.1 Timema californicum | reverse complement strand
ATATATATATATATATATATATATATATATATATATATATCCCTATTGGAAGTACTGAGGGTGGATTTCATAAAATGTTTTACACTCTCCCTCTACGAAAATGCGGGTACTATTCCTCTAAATTCAACCTTATTCATCCCTAACACATTAACGTAATTAGTAACCTACATATTTGTACAACCAAACATATAGTGAGACATGATGCAAAAAGAAAATCCTATAGTATTGATACACCTGCTCTATTTTACATGTCCCCCTTTGGAACCCACGTAGCTTTTACTATTTCTGTTGTGCATTAAAAAATAGTTTTTTAATGACCGTTAGTAAAGAATTTTTGATTTAAAAACATGGATTTGTTCAAACGATTTTATCGGATTAACAGAGATTAAGAAAAATAGACAGCCATTCGACATCAATAAGATAAATAAACAGACAAATCTACATAAGAAGATCCTTATTTTATAACTAGAATAATATACCTACTAATTGCAAATGTATTAAATAGTTTGATAAACATTAGTTTTAGTAATTTAAGTGAATAATTTGACAACTAATAGATCTAATTTCATTGAATAATATGACAAAGAGTAGGCTATTACTTAATTATGGAATTTAAAAGTTGACAAATAACGAACATACTAATTGTTCCTTTTCCTGTTTACTTTTTTCTAAAAACCTATACAAGCCTCTAAATATTTGGGGGTAGTTTTATACACACTTGGACCTTTATTTTTGTGTTAGCGAATTTAATCCAACTGTATTGAATATAATGCCAAATTTGTGTTTGTGCAGCAGAATTTGGTTAATTCTACATTAGCTAGTCAGAAAAAATTGGATAGTTAAACCCATGATTCCCCATGAAAAATTCAATTTAAATCCATGGTAAAAAAATAACATTTAATTCGAATTTTGTAAGGAAATATTCGGATAATTTGAAACCGATACATTGTTAATTTTTCTTAGTTTGTAATCATTTCAAAACAACTTAACGATCTTTATTAAGCCACCCCGAATGCCTAAAATGTCAAATAAAGTTTGACATGTAATAAATGAGATGGTTGGAAATTATGCACCAGGAGCGAGCGGGCTTATAAATAATTTAATAAATAATAATTAATTAATTTAAAATGTGTGTGATTATATGTAAGGTGACTTGGCGGTCTAGAGGTAAGGTGTCGGTCTTCTCTGCTAGGGTCCGGGGCTCAATCCTCGGTCCCGGCACAGATTTATCTGATTGCCAAACCATTCCTTCACCTCTGACAAGACGTACATGACCACAAATTATGAATGTGTGGAATGCCAGGCCTCCCCCGTGGTTCGGATCCCACGTTAAACTGTAGGTCCTCCATTTCATCTCACAAATCATCCTACACATTACACATTAGCGTAAGTGTGTACAAACCGAACGGGTAGTAAGACGCGGTACTAATAATAAATAATAATAAATAGATTAAATGTACATCATAATTTAATGTTATTGAGTTATTTTATACCAATGCCTGGATACTCAATAAAATGGTTGATTAAAATTTTGGATATCTCGATTATTTTTTTTAGATATTCCTTAGACTTCGAATTAAAAAATTCATATCGTATTTTTAAACTTGCCAATCATAAAAATAAAATTCTAAATCATTGCGATGTTTGCAAAAATCTTAACCTTAAAATAATGCTACATTTATCTTATAATTTTTAACGAGCAATCCCTAACCACTTCATTCAAATTCTACTGAATGTTTTATTGAGACAGTACATGGTGCTTACTTGGGTTAACACACCCAATCAACAGCAAGCACTACGAGCACTGATTAACTTCATATAGATGTCAGTGTCAAAATGGTCGATAAGACTTAATCATCACGTTCAACTGTCTAACTATATTTTTAAGTGTTTTTATGTGGGAGGAGGAGTGATATTTTTTTGGATCATTAATAGGTTTGTGTACTATTTTTTTTAATTAATATAAATTGCTATTCTCTATGATTACAGGCTCTAGAATACGTCATTTTGTTAGTTGGATTTATTTCTATCTCGGTAGATTTTTTTTTAAGCTCTTAACGTTATTAACACAGAGATAAATTTAATAAACTGAGGTGCGATGGACGTGAATGAGTGTAAAATAGTTTTTATAAAAAAAACTTTATGAGCAAAATAAGATGAAATATTGTTTATATTGCCAGGTAAAAATTTATTTTCTACGCTTATTAATAGCAACCAATTTTTACTAGGAGACACATCACCAATTGGGCCTAGAGAAACAATTAAATTATAGTAAAAAAACTTGTTACTTGGAACATGACACAACACAACTAGGAACACAGCATAATCTAATTTAGAATAAAAAGCTTGTTACTTGGAATATTGCATAAAACAACTAGGAACACAGCAGAAATTAATTGAGAATAGAAAACTTGTTACTTGGAACATGGGACAAAACATCTAGGAACGCAGCAAAATTTAAATTAGAATAGAAAACTTGTTACTTAGAAACATGGCAGTTGCTGACTGTTAATATATTTAACAAGGCGGCCAAATAATAAGAGGATAAATATGTCCTTGACATATAAAGTTTTATAGGCTTTTTATATTTTCAAGAATTTTATTCAACTCATTTTGTCCATGACTCATCCTCAAACGTTATTGTTTGTCTTTTTTTATAGGAATACTTTTTATTTTTGAATTGTCATTAGATCAGATTAAAAACTATCTAAACACATTACATAACAAATTCAAATACATTTAAAGTTTGATTTAGTGCTTTATTGAATTTCATTATTACACATTGAAAATATTATAAGATTACACAAAATCCACTGACCTCGTCCAGTACTAGAAAATTATTTTTATTCTCAACGTCTCCAAGTTTGATTGATAATGACATTCATTTGGAAAATAAGATAATTTTTTCTGCATGTATTGATCATGTAATTTTCTCACTTTATTCTCCCTTATTTTGCCCTTCTTATTGGAATGTCTTAATTAATAATGCCTTAACATTTTGTCATCGAATTAAAAAAATAAAGAAATTAAAGATTATTTATTAATAAAAATAAAGGGAATTTAATAAAATTAATTACATCATTTCTCTGTTTTAAATAAAATTAATTTTATACAGGCCTACCTTAAAAAAAAGTCCATACCTCGATAATGAAAATTCCAATAAAGCTACTTGATACTAAAGCTTAGTGTTTAAAAGTTTCGATTTTTTCTGACAGTTAAAATTTCATTATAAAAAATATTTTTTTATTTCAATATTCCTTACAAACATGATTTGTCCCTTTGACGAGTAGTTTCGATTCCCATCACTCGTTAAATTAACAAAATATGTATCTGTTTGGAAGATAGATAGTCTTAAATAAACGTTTTAAAGTAGATTTTCATTTTTATAGAGAAAATTTCAAATTACCTCGAATGAACACTACAATGCTGTACAAAATTGTGATAAAATATATAAGAAGGCAAATTAATACTTTAATAAACGTAATTTATCGCTAATTTATAATAGTAGGCTATTCTGGCATAAATACGCTCTTAGAAAATGTAATTTTTGCAGTCGACCATATTAGTATTATCTATTATTTTATTAGTATTGATTCTACCTATCTAAAGGGACTTCATATATCATGAATTGACGTATGAATACGTGAAAATATATCAAGTAGTTACAGTGGCCCCATGGCTTCTTTGGTGCTAACTGACAGCTCACAGCTAACAGCTGACGGCTTTGAAAAGTTACCAGACCAAATTATTTATCCCTACGCCAAACCATATGATCTGCAAAAAACATGTGTTTAGCAGCTGTAGCTTTTGACAGACAAAATTTAGGTATATACCTAAATGTTGACTGTCAGAAGTCAGCTGTGAGCTGTCAGTCAGCACCAAAGAAGCCATGGGGCTACTGTAGGTATTCTAGATATCAGATAATAATAATATATGAAAATTAAGGATTGAAAAAGAGGATAGAAGAGCAAGGACAACACATAAGAAAACTGTATGTAGGTCTCAAAGTTAACAATTAAAAACACAACAAAAACATAATTATGTAATTTTTGGGGTTCATAAGTTTCCTTCTCCAGCAAGGGAAAGTAAAACAAGACATCGTAATGATTTGGATAGATTCCGAAACCAATTAATTACAATTCCTAAACAGGTTAGATAACCATAGCACCCTCAGATTCACCTGAAACATTTCAAAACACCATGTCCTATTTTTGGATCCGGAACTGAACCTTTATGAGGGAAATATAAAAAATTAGTCCCCAAACAGCAACATTACCTCCATTTCCAAAGCAACCCTCCTTTTAATGTAAAACATCCTCTATTTTATAGCTTGGCTATCAGAGCCAAACGTATATGTTCAGAGAAAGAAGACCAAGCAATGTCAACAACTCTTCAAGGCTTTCACAGCCCGACGATACCCTAAACACATAATCAAGAGTCAAATAAATAGAGCCCTATCCAATAAAGAGACCATCACATCAATAAACAACCTTCCAATGACATACTACTCACCACCTAGTAATCTCCGCAACATTCTGGTTCACCCTGAACTGTCTGACTCAGCCACAAACATCAACAAACAACAGACCAAAAGCTCCTCCTACTCATGCAACAAAATGAGATGTGTTACCTGCAAAAATACACCAACCTCCCACCTCATTTCAACAGCAGACTCGCACAAATGGAATACCCCATGAAATTCCACTCAATGTCCAACAGAAAATCTTAAATACCGGTTGCAATATACAACTACTGCAGTGCTGAATGCATTGGCCTCATCAGAGAAACAATCAGGCAACGAATGAATGGTCACTGTTTTAATAACAACCACGATGAGCCTCACATTTCATGCCCAAACGCATAATGCAGAGTTTGACTCGCGCTATTGTACTAGTGTGGTACTAGACCTCCCTAAAAGTTGCAATGCTTCCCAGCTTCGTAGGTGGGAACGTGCTCCCCAATATATAACCAAATCAAGGTCTAAGCCTTAGATAGCTACAGTAGCCCCATGGCTTCTTTGGTACTGACTGACAGCTCACAGCTGACTTCTGACAGTCAATATTTAGGTGTATACCTAAATTTTGACTGTCAGAAGTGACAGCTGCTAAACACATGTTTTTGAAGATCATATGGTTTGGCGTAGGGATACATAATTTGGTCTGGTAGCTTTACAAAGCCGTCAGCTGTCAGTCAGCACCAAAGAAGCCATGGGGCTACTGTATCAATCCTTTTCTTTCAAGCACACCAATCAGTCATTTTTATATAAACAATAATCAATATTAACCGATAATCTAATATAATATAAATTCAACCTTCATCCATCTACCAAGAAGAGCCATGACACAAGTTTGAGCAGGCAAATAAAAAAACAAATAGGCAACAACAGTATCTAAGTGACCATGACCTCTAGCCATGCATGCTGCCATACTCCAGTCAAATGTCAAGGGAATAGAAAGGTAGTGTCACTTGGAGGAATTAGATCATGTCATTGCTTATGTCACCCAGTACACAACAGTTATATTATAATACTAAAACAGCCACACATACATACTAATTTAAATAAGTAGAGAAGTGACGTTAGTAAATTGGACATTGGTGTGGATTTTAAAGGTTTATTTATTATTTAAAGCTCTTAAATGTTGCCTGGTTTTTAACAACTTAATTTGTCTTTCATATAGCTTTGGGGGTGTAACGTGTTGGTGTGAACTGAGTGACGTCATAGGTTCAACCAATCAGATTTCTTTCTTCATCTGGCGCTACTTTCTATTCTCTTTATATTTGTCCAGTAAGTGTTTTTTTACTCTCTCTGAACAAGGGGACTGATGCACCCCAAAAATTTCATAATTATGTGTTTTGATGTTTTTAATTGTAAGCTTTGAGGCCTACAGTTTTCTGCTATGTGTACGAGCCTTGCCTTTATATTATATTTTCAATTTTTAATTTAAAATAACCGTTTGGCACCATTTATCCTCTTGGATGTGCCAAAATTGTTTTAGTATTTTTTTTTCTAGTATCAAAAAAGTTTCTTCCTTGCAAGCAGTAAATATTCTATTAAATAATGTGTTTTATTTAAATTTTACTCACCCTGAGTCGTGTAAGAGTCCTACTCTAAATAGAAAGATTAAAACAATTACATGCTAGCTCAACATAACCTCGAAAATCATACAAACTGAAGAACGATCTAATCGGAAGCCCTTCATTCCTAACGCGCGTTGTCTAATGTCATTTGTTTGAGCTAAAAAAAAAAATGTAAAACGAGAGCGCTTTCACCTGATAGTAGCAATCAAAATGTTAAAAGTGTAGAATCACCGGAACTAATCAACATAAAATGGTTTTGACTAATAACCTTCATCTTTAGTTGAGCAAACGTAGTCCTATGACAACTTGAATGGAACCAGTCCCACACCTTACAATCTTGACAACATTGAAGACTTTTATGAAACTTTAATTTACTTGCTTGCAAAGAGCTAAATTGTATGTGTTTAAATTAAAAAAGATACCAGATTAAATATATTATATATAAAAATAAATGTCATTAAATTTTAATGATTAGTGATTTTATTTTTATTAGTAGCTTGTTTTTAACATCGCGTCTTACTAACAATTCGGGTTACACGCCCATGTACTAGTTACATTAATGAGATAAATATTAATAGAAAGGCTTAATTGAGAGGAAATGCACCTATATTTACATGGAGGGAAAGCGGAAACACAATTTAGGAAAAACCCACCCTCAGTGCACCAGACCGGGATCGAACCCCTGAGTAATTTTTAGTGTTTAGAACAAAGTCGACCTCGGTGGTTTTGGGGTAAATTGCTCGTCTCAGCTACCAATGTTCGTGGGTTCAAACCCAGCCTAGGTTAACTGATTTTTCTTGAGTGATAAAAATCCGCAGCGCAACTTCCTTCGGAGGGGAAGTAAAGCTGTATGTCCCCACATCGATTATGGCATGTGTAAGAACCTTGAAGGTATGTGAAAATATCGTTCCCGGCAAAAATTGGTAGGCTCTTCGTTATCGCTCATAGAAAATTATAGTGTGCTGTTGGTTCATAAAATTCAGAAAGTGCACGTTAAATACTACCTAAAATAAATAAATGTTTATAAACAAAGCGTTTTTTTGACCAAAACGAATATGATATTGCTTCTAGTTTATTTTCCACTATAATAGTATACCCACCAGCATAGGTGGCCACATGGTGTAAGTTGTCACCCTCCTCGTGTTAAGACCGTATTTCCAAACGGGGGGATCGGGGTTTGAATCTCGGTTAAGAGTGCTAAGATATTTTTTTTTTTACTTTCTCGCTATCTAACAGAATTAGTATTGTGATCATCAAAAAAATCGAACTTGAGGTTTTGATGAATATTGACGTTTTATGACCCCCCCGAATCCAAAAAAGTTGTTTTTGAGTTTCCGTCTGTCTGCCTGTGCCTCCAACTAGAGCCTAAACTATTTTACCGATCGGGCTAAAACTTGGTATCTAAGGTTTTCATAGGGTTGCCCCGATGAATTTTTGGAATTGGATATCTAACCCTAAAATTAAGGGTAGTTTACTGAAGGTCAAAAAGAGAAAAAGTCAATTTTCTCAAAATAGGATCAAACGATTTTGATTAAATTTCATTTATAAATATTCCAAACAAATTGGCTTCTCTCAATATTTCGGCAAAATGGCTTTAAGGGCTCCGGTCTGATACATAAATTATCTTTTTTTATATCATCTCCTAAACTATTTGAGATATGAAATTATTTATCGTTACAAATATGTAGGTCTCTTTATAATAAAAATATTTTATAAGAAGCATATTTTTATAAAATCAATAACTTTCAAGCTATACGTGTGTGTTTATATATATATTTAAACTTTTCGAACACAAAAGGGAAAAGTATTGCGACAGCAAAAGAAAATCTAACCTGAAATGTTGATGGATGTCGACGTCTCAAGACCCCCCAAACCATAAAAAGTGGTATTTGCAATGACGTCTGTCTGTGTGTCTGTTTAAACTTAAAATTAAGAGTAGTTTAAGAAAGGGCGAAAAGAGAAAAAGTCTATTTTCTCAAAATCGACTCTATTTTGATTAAAATTCGTATCTAGGTGTTAAGATTATAAATAAACTGGCTATATTCATTTTGCCATGAAAATGAATTTTATGGTACTTCACAGAAGCAGAGACTCCTTATCTCCGCAACTATTTGAGATACTAAATAACTTATCATTGCAAAATTGTAGTACTATTAAAAATTAAAACTTTTATATGAAATATATTTTTATAAATCCAACAGTTTCTGAAATATTGGCAAATATATTAATACAATTCTGTGAGCTTTAGTTGTAAAGAGATACTACTTAAGTTTTAACGCAATTCTTCTCTAAAAGTTTATGTTGTTTTTCCTTACACCTCTTAGGAAAAATGTTTGTACAACAATGATCTATCTTCTTCATTTTAGACTCAATAGTAAATATTTACATTTGTTATTGGAAAAAATTTAAAAATGAGGAATTTAATAGCAATGCAATGATCTGAAGATTTGCAACACCTAATAAAATGTCGACAATTTTAACTGGAAGTTGACATTATAATACGAAGTGTTGACCCTTGTGGACCCAACATTGATATTTTTTATCGGTCCAAACATAGCCTACAAATGAGGACATTAATTCTTTAAAAACAAAATTATAAAATTTAAAACCGGGACTGAAAAAAAAAATGTTTTACATAAGAATGGTGCAATTAATGCTTGGGTTTTCTAGTGTATATTATTTCGTTTCATATATATTACGAGTTTTGAGTAAATATCTCAATTTTCAAACAATAGAGCGAGAAAGTCCATGCCGAGTTCCGTACCATTTATTTTCCTTAGTGGTTCAACGCTCTACCTCCACGCAAATTCATATACACGTTCTCCAAAATTCTACTTTCCTCGTACTTATTCTACTTTTCTTAGACCACGTGAGAGAGAATGTGATATAAACTAAATAATTAAATGTGAAGAACCCCACGCTATCTCATTTTAAGAAAATACAATCAAAATACGCTCAACATGGATACCGGTAGCATTTTACTATATTACTTGTATTATTTTAAAGGTATTGATAATATCTATAGAAATTGACCACCGCCAACCTCATGACATGTATGAATACATGAAAGAAGATCTAGTAAATTTTACTAACTGTCTGAAATATCCATCCGAAAGAGAATAATTGGGGTATGGTTTTGATTTACTCTCCCATTGGTAATTTAAAAATAAAACAGTACTTATAAAAGTCAAAAGTCAAACATCTTCAGCTAATAGGGAACTGAATTATTTTGGCTAATTTATTGACCTGCCGTAGGGCCTTATTCTTCAAAAATGTGGAAAAGTATGCTTATTATGAATGCTAGAAACGCGTTTTCTTTGTTATCTAACATTACCAAAATGCATTTTTACTCACAATAAACACACATAAACCTTATTCAGATATCTAGGCACGCGTTTCAAAATGGATGATAGGTATAAAAACAAATAGAACCTAGACCAACATGACCAAAAAAAATCTGCTTGAAAAAAACAACAACCATAGAGTGAATCACCATTGCTTGAAATTAACTTTGTTAGGTTTTATGTAAAAGTATAAATTATATCTCTTGACCAGTGGACGAATTACTATGGAGAAGGACCCCTATGGGGAGAGGGGCACCCCTCCCTGGGGGCCGAATAATTAATAAACTAGACCAACTATAAATATACGTAGAGCAAACAAGGACGCAGCCAGCCCTAGAAATACAATTTGATTATGTTGTAATAATTATTTAATATCATTTTATTTTTTCGAATCAATGCAAACAATAGGGTGGACTCCTCCATATATTAATTTTTGGGCCAAGAACATTAACGACCACTTTTACTACTCAATTGTTTATATTGGCCATGAACTTTCTTTTGGCTAAAAAATAGTAATCAAGAGTCTGTGAATCTGATGAGCGTTTCATAATTTGATAAAAATGAACATTAAATTACAATACAATTTTCGATGGATTAATACATTTTCCCCACGAAAAGATGTAATGTAATGTATGTCTTGTGATAAGAAATTTTATTCAATTAATAATTTAGCTAACCAATCAAAATATTTTAATGGCTAACGTTTTTTAGTGTATTATGGAATTAATAATAATGCAAGGCAGGCTAAAGTTATTTGTGTAAGAAAATATTTCCTCAAAACGTTCTCTTATCATTTTTTCAGTGTCTAGATTTTTTCTTTTAAAATAATGGTGCAGGGGGCTCATTAATATATTTCAAGGGGGGACGAGAGGTTTAGAAAATGTAGCTCCAACACTACTCCCAACTTAGTATACGTTCCACAATGTTATGAATAAAATCAGTGACACTGGTTTGATAAGCAGACTATTAGCTAGTGTTATTTAGATATGAAGGAATTTTTTTGATATTTACTAAAACACTTTTAATATATTTATACTACAAGCTATGTGATATGCATCCGTAACTTTTAATAGTATATAATATCAATATTTATTCAATCATACTAATAATAAAGGGAAATGTTATCAATATTGACAGCACCCGATTCGGTGGCCGCGTGGTCTAAGGTTCTACTCTCGCAGTAGACTAGACTGCCGATCACGGGGAGATCGAGGTTCGAATCTCGGTCGGGTGTACTGAGGGTATTTCTTCGAAATGGTTTTCCGCTCTCCCAACATATATATACGGGTACACTTCTTCAAAATATAACCTTCTTAATCCCTAAAACCATTAACGTAATAATTAGTAAATAAGCGAACGGGTGCTAAGACGAGGTGCTAAAAACAAAATAGGTATGTTATATATTGACAGCAAAACAAGCATATGTTCCTTCTAACCAGAATTTTACTATCACATTACAGATCCAACAGCTACTCACTTATTGAGGGTGGAGTGCAGGAGGGACGTCGAGTTGGCACTGACGGCGACGTCGTGATGGAACGCCCCGACTTGGTTATGAAGCCCGGACAAGTGGTGGTGATGGTCCATACTGGAGGCGGAGGACGTCGCGGCGTACATGTCCCGGTTTTGGTGGAGATGATGATGCTGCTGCTGATCGGCGCTTTCCTCCGCGCCGGTGGGACTCAACTGATGCAAGACGCCTTGCTCCAGAGGGGAGGCGGGTGGGGGCTGGAGCGTGGTGAGATGCGTGTAAGAGCTGGCTGCTACGCCCCCTCCACCGAGATTACCGAGCAGCTTCCGTTCCACCTGGGTCTTACCTCCGACCAGGAGATCTCTGTGATACTGCCCGAGGACACTTTCCTGCTCGTCGGGGGACGCGCTTCCTCCGTGCCGCGACACGTCAGGTGATTCCCCGGAAGATAAAGAACTCTCCCTGTTGTACTGTTGCAACACCGTGTGCTGCTGCTGATGATGGTCTAGATAGTCCGACTCTGGCTGAGAGTGCTGATGTGCACCTAGGCTCCCATGCACCAGATACTGGCGGGCGTCATCTGAAGGATCCTCATCGACGTCCTCGTGTTTCAACGTCGCGTTGATGACGTCATCGATCCCGTTGACGTGGTGACGGTCTTTCTGTTGGGCGTTGCTGTGGTGGTCGGGCTGCTGTAAGACGAAATTCAGTTGGCTCGAGTAGTGCCCGTCGTTTTTTGTCAGGTGAGGGAAGAGGTTTCCGAACGGGAAAGGGTCTGACTGGCGCAATCTCATCCCCTGGTTGTGGTGAGGGTAACTGCCGGGGTTTTGAAGGATCAGGTTCTGATGGTCGCCGTCGTTCTCGACGCTTTCGTCGATGGATCTCATCCGTAAGTCCTCTAACAGGCCGGCTTGAGAGCACAGCGCGGGAGAGTAAGGCATGTCATTATTATCGTGACCTGAGATTTGATCGATCACCGTCAATGGGGGTGGTTGATCATGAGGGTGATGAAAGTTTTCTGTCTCCTCACCTTCTCGTAGAGAGTGGTGGTGGTGGTGGTTGAGTTCTTGACTCGAAACTTCTGCTGTGTTATCTTCTTCAGATAAAGTGGCGTCCACTTGTTCGTAATGCGAGGTGTGCACGCCCTCTAGGTCTTGGAACCTGTGTTGAGGAACGCGTAGGTCGCGGGCGCAGTCCAAGTACTGTTGCGACGGGTGGTGCTGCAACACGCTACTGCCGTTCCCACCCTGGTTCTCCCTTTCCCCTTCCCCGTGGAAGTTTGACTGTGACGTCACTCCCGGTGAGGTGAGTCCTTCTTCTTCGTCCTCGGTGTTGTCGTTGGTCCTCCTTCTCTTGGACTCCACCATGGCCGCCTCCTCTTCTTCTCCGTTTCTTCCTCTCTTCCTCCAGCCTTTCACACCCCCTCCATCCTCAACGGCTTCCATCAAGTCTTCGCTCGCCCTCTCTAGCGGCTGCTCGTAGAACTTCTTGGTGCTCCTCTCGGATCGGTTCTTGTAAGGTTGAAGCGCGGTGGACAGGATGTTGTTATTGTTGCCGACGTTATTGTTGCGGAGGTAGTCTGGCGAGGGTATCATGGGCGGGGAGTCCTCGTCGGCGCATGCGCGCTGCCGTTCGGCCGGGTCCCCATGGCCATTGTCGCGGGCCGGTGAGGCCGGGAGGGGAGGAGCCAACTGGGAGTCGCCATTTTCGAACTGTGACGTGAGTTGGTCGGTCTCGGTGGAGGGGATGTGCGTCGTAGCGGCGTCTGGCGGAGAGAACTTGTAGTTGTTCGCGTCGTGGCGCAGACTGGCGTAGTCCGCGGTGATGCCTGGGAACAGAGGCACAAGTACGTGCTTAGATACAGAGTGGCTGTAAACAAATATATATTTAGCACCGCGTCTTACTACCCGTTCGGGTTGTACGCTTAAGTGCTAATTACTCTAATGGGTGATCAATTAGGAAGGTTGAATATAAAGGAAGTGAACTCGCATTTGTGTGGAGAAAGAGTGGAAAACCATTTTAGGAAAAACCACCCGCAGTTCACCTTAACGAGATTCAAACCTTTATCTCCCCGTCCTTGGCAGTCTAGCTCAACACGAAACCAGCGCGTTAGCTAACTACGCCACCGAGGCGGGTTGCTATAAATAGAAGTTTCATTGTGAGGGCGGTATTCAAAGCAACACCCCCTACCCATGGCATAGCGGTTTAGCAAGGGGTATCGGCTTCAATCCCAGACGAGGATTTAACCAATTCAATATTAGTTTGTATACGGGTTCATTGCTTTGTGTAAGTTAATCAAAATCCTGGAGAAACGTAAGGCACCGTTGTGCCATGATCTTAACCAACGGCCTATTTATTTTTTGAGAAAGGGGTGGATAAAGGTGGAGAAGATGGTTGATTTTGGTTGGAAGAACAGTTTAGAAAATTCAAACTGATTTCCTTGTGGTCAACATTGATTACATTTTACTATTATTGTTACTGTACAGGTATTGATAATATCTATAAAAAGTTGCAAACTGCAGATAACATGACTTGACGTATGAATATACTATTATTATTAGTAGCACCGCGTCTTACTAACCGTTCGGGTTATACGAACTTACGCTAATGTTTACAGATTAACGTGGAATCCGAACCATGGTTGAGGCCTGGCATTCCACACATTCACAAGTTGTGATGAACACACGTATTGTCAGAGGTGAAGGAAGGGTTTGGCGATCAGATAAACCTGTGCCGGGACCGAGGATTGAACCCCGGATGCCCAGCACAGAAGTCTGACACTTTACCCCTAGACCGCCAGGTCACCTATGAATATAGTAAAATAGTTTTAGTAAATTTAGTAACAACTATTGTTCTTCCTACCAAAATCATACTATAACCGCGGTAGCTTATCGTACATTCCCATAAGGATTTTTTTTAAACATAAAAATTGCTCTTGAAATAGTTTAAATATATGGATTTTTTTTAAAAAAAAACCTAACACGCCAATAATCTTTTATAAGCCAAATCTTGGAGGAATTAGAAACATTATAAATTATATTTTAAGAGTGTGGGGAGTCTAAACTCCCTTACTTAAAACCCCGTCCCCCCTCAACCCTTCATTTAGTGTGGATCTGCATGGTACTAGAGTAGATTTAGAACACACAACAAATGACTTGGTTCGCAGTTAACTCGCTTCAGTGGTCGAATGGTCTAAGGCATTATCACACTCGTTTTAGACTGGCCTGTTGATGATGGGAGTTCGAATCCATGACGGGTGTAGCCTACTGAGGATAGTATCTCCTATATTGTTTTCCATTCTCTTTCTTAGCACAAATGGGGGTATCCTTCCTTCAAATTCAACTTTCCTCGTCTCTAACACATTAGGGTAGTAAGTAAACACTATGCGCACAACCCTGACGGGTAGTAGGCCTGAAGTACGGTGCTAAAAAAAAGTAACATATAAATAAAGAAATAATGTCTTTGTAAAATTACGGAATGACGGTTATTTAAAAAAAAACGTTTGAGATTAGGCCTACTATGATTAAAAAACTAAATTAAACTTCTCTACTGAAGCAATGTTTTTATTGATTTTTGATCAGAAATGTTTATTGTTATAATTAATTACGGGAAAAAAATATATTTCTTAACGCGTGCCCCATCATCCCCCCCATTCTCCTCAACATAAAAATTAACTTGAAATAGGGTAAGTAATTGGTCTGGCAATTTTTATAGAAAAAATGTTTTGGGCAAAACAAATCAAATACTTCTCCAATAGAAGCATAGAGTTTAATTTTCCTCTCACGGTGACATCACCAGTTGTTGAATATCTGTCATGAGCATAGCGGCATTAGATGAGGAACTTTTTGAATTAATATAAAAAGTTGTCATTAAATTCCAGGACACCCCCGACACATATTCAACAACTGTTGATATCACCATGTGAAGAAAATTAAATTCTTGGTTTCTGATGAAGCAATATTTTATTTGTTTTGTACAAAAAAAATTTCAGCAATAAAAACTACAAAAATACTGCCCTTACGGAGCCCAAACTCTTGTTTCCTACCGTAACAACCATAAACCACTGAGCCACCACTGCCGGTACGCCCCTTCTGAAATGAACTCAAGTGAATCATTCGTGCCCAGGTGTAATCCACACTCGCTTTTACAAGGTGACTGTATCAACATCTGTTGCTCCCTCAGAGAAACACGTATCAACCCCCATGACGAGGTTAGGTTACTACACTGGATATCATCTCTGAGGGAACTGCGTGATTACCATTAGGGAAACAAGCGTTGTCATTCAATCGTTTATGTGGGGTCAGTCAATCTTCCCTCCCATATAAGACAAGTTTTGCAACGCTGGTTAATCGATGATGCCAGTAGCATCATCTCACCCCGGCACACCACCTTCAGACATAACCGAGAGTGAGGAGATTTGGCAACAAACAGAGAGAGAGCGAAGATAAAGCTTTTCGCCATAAGTCCTGCAGTTACCTCAGCAATGATATTCCATACAGCGTAGTAGAGATGGTAAATTACATCACTGAGGATTTTTTTTTATCGCAAACATTGCTTGAAAGTCACTAATGGTAACCTATTTGGAAATAATTCTTTGCTTATACCTCGATTTTGATAGGTATCTGGTAGTTATTAAATTTATTAAAATAATTTAAATAAATCTAATAGATAATTTTAATAATCTTAATATGATTGATAGGCTATTCATACATCAAGTCACCTTATCTACAGCTGTCACTTTAGTTATATATATCACTAGAGTCGCGATTATCCGGCCTAAATGGGTGGTATTCCGGGCCGGACAATAGAAAAGACGGATAGTACGGAATCCCAGTGTAAATAATTTTCAGTATTAATTTGACTACCGTAATTTTTTTCCTCATTTTCACGGAACATTTAAATTTGTTTTAATATAATCTGTCCATTTTCTGATTGCGATGTAAAAAAAAAGAAATAGAGTATTTATTGTTTGGGGATTGGAAAAAATTTAACGATAAATAAATTTTTTAAATCTTTATTATACAAAACTTTATTATGGGAATAGAGCATCGGCTACAAAGCAAGAACAAGTGAAAATGGAGAGTCAAATGGATTACACTATAAATTCTGTAAGTGTTTTATAGTGGATATGTATCGGTTTGTTTATTTCACAACTAACTGAGAACTAGGCGGGATAATATGGAGGGTTGAATAATCACGACTCTAATATAATTAATAACCTATAAAATAACACTAATAATAAAGTAAAATGTTATTAATGTTGGCTGAAAAGAAATATATTTGAATTACTAAAATGTTCTTCCAACAAAAATCAGACTTTAGTTGGGTCAAATACTATTTTTTATAAGTGAAATCGAAAGTTTTAATAACCACTTCTAATAACATACTTCCCTAAGTAAAAACGCTGAAAAAATAAATAGATCTACAACAATTTGCTTAGCACCTCGTTTCACTACCTGTTCAGATTATACGCTAATGTACTAGTTATGCTAATGATTTTATGGATCAAGACGCTATATTTATAGTAAGTGTATCCGCATTTGCGTGGAGGGAGAGTGGTTTATTTTTTTTAGATACCACTCTAAGTAACCCCAATCAGGATCGAACCTCGATATCCCCGTCATTGACAGTCAAGTCTACTGTGAGATTAGCGCGTTAGGCTGCGCGGTCATCGAAGCGAGTTAAAAAAAAAAATTGTTGCGAAAGTTTAGACTGCCATTAGTGACAACAAATCAACATATTGTGTTGCAAATCATATGATTTGGCGAATGGGTACAATATGAGAGTAGATCTGGTACTTTTTTTTAAAGTTGTCAGTTACCACCAATCTTGTGTTGGATAGTCTATACTCTATAGGCTAGAGACAGCTCGGTGGGCCGTGGTAGGAAATGTTCGGCACGTGCCTAGGTATCCTCACTCGAGCGAAACGACCCCCAAGAACACCGGTTCAACAACAAGAACAACCCCCACCACCCCTCCCGTGGCCCCAGCCCTCGTTCCACGCCCGTATCTAACGCATCCTACCAACAGTCTAAACACTTAGATAACAGAGTAGAAATGTTTTGGAAAGACTCCCTTTATTCTTTTCCAGAAATAAAATATTCCGTTTTGGAAAAATGTTACTAAAAAAATCCATCCAAATGAGTTCTCTTCTCATATCTACGTATCAACTACAGCGCTTGGTGGTTGAATGTGTCACTAACTTTGGGTACGCTGTAGATTCATCTTACTACCCGTTCGGTTTATCCGCTTGTGGGCTAATTACGCTTAAAGTTTAAAGGATGAGGAAGGAAATGTACCCACATTTACGTGGTGAAAGAGTGAAAAACTATTTTGGGAAAACCACTCTCAGTACATACCCGATAGAGAATCGTACCCCGATCTTCCTGTCATCGGCAGTCTAGTCTATTTTTAGAGTAACACCTTAGTCTATGCGGCCACCAAAGTGGGTTTCAGATATGTTAATACTTCAATACTATAATTTATGATCGAAGTATTTATAAATGGATGCTACTTTGTTTCTGACATGCGTGAATTTTAGGATCGAATAGGTCTAGCACCTTAAAATGTCACTATTCCCTACCACGCCACTGATGGTGTGTTATAGTGGTCCTCTTTGTTTCAATTAATAATTAATAGTTTAAAAATTAAATGATGGGAGTGCACCACATATCTCCTTTA
>CABFOW010007973.1:0-20562 GCA_902141385.1 Timema californicum | reverse complement strand
AATGTTGTAATTATTAGTGTGCGTCCAGCTAGACGTCAATTTTAGGCTCGCCTTTCTCTCCAGAGTTGCCACAGGTATGCTGCACCAGATATATTGCGGGATCTAAAATGTGATAACTATGGACTTTCTAAAGGTGAAATAAGATTATCTGGCGATTTTAAGACCAAATTCACAAAGCGCAAACGAAGACAACCTTCTCAGGTGGAGCCTCCCATAGATAAGGGAGTAGTGGAGCCTCCAAACAAACTAAATACTGTTTACTATGTTACCAAAAATGTTTCTCCGGTGTAGATGCACCTCTACAATGCTGCCAACATGTTACCAACATTTCTTTGATGTTTACCGCTCACTAACGACAAACCGTCAACATGTCACCAATATTTAGAACTGATTTTCATGTTTTTGTTGACAGCTGTGCTATCAACACTTGTTGCCAATAATATTGCTGCGGTGTGGAACGGTGACAAAAATAGACAAATCACGGCAAATGTTTATATGCTAAACAAATCAATGATAGTAGGTTAGGAAGATCGTTTTGTTGCAATGTTTGTTTTTACTATTCTTTATTTTAATACTAAGCGCTGTTATAATAGCTCAGAGCCATCTTAGGTGGGGGACCAAAGTGGCCCTGTCTTCTCTTTAGAGAAAACCTCGTAGAAGAGTCTAAACTAAAAATTAACTTAAAAATATTCACTAACTATCAAACAGTTGAAAAGAAAGTATTTATTAAGTTTAGAGAAAGCTTCGTCCGTACTTATTGGCAAGTCATAGAACGCAGGGTGGATTGAGAGATAAGGCCGCTGCCCCACAGCTAAGGAGTAAACATTTTTACTTGTACTAATCTTTTATGGTCTAGATCTTATTTATAGTTTACAGGTCCACCCAGTAGATTAAGGGTTTGTGGAAATGGAATTTCGGGGGCCCTCTTCACACATAAAAAATTAACGTAATTTAGTGTGGAAATATTATGTTCGTAAAAACTAAAGTAATTTTATGCATGAAAAAAATATAAAACCTTCCTTCAATAACTTCCTCCTAATTTTTATTCTCATCCTCATCATCGATCATTTTTGTCCAAGGGTTAATTTAAAATCTGAAATATCTTTTGAACTTTTTCAAGTATATGTTCACTTTTACGGAAAGCCAAGTATTTGACATAAACACCGACAAAAAATTTGTGTGATGGAAAAATATCAAAATATTGGTATTTATCAATAAACTCCATCGAACTACTCGAATTTATGAAAGGATCACAACAAAAGTTGCTTCATAGAATCAACACGCTCTACATCGCCCTGACACAGGGATGGCCGACCGCCCTAGCAGCTAGTGAAGCTGTTACTGGAGAGATTGGCAAAAGGGTTTTAGGAATAGGCCTGACTATTGCGTATTTCTACAAAGTTGTAAAAATTCTTACTTGTAGAGAATGATTAAAAATATCTCCTATAGGGATTAAAATATATACAGTATTTTTTTTTATAAATGTAATTGGAATTTGGTAATTTCCTTGTGCATTTGTTTTGATTCACCTAATTGACTGTACAACATCTGCTAATAATATTGCATGAAAATTTAATTTATTATGATTTGAGAACTGAGACACTAAGTTAGTTAGAGTCCTATTTTTTGCACATGATCAATTAAATTAGAAGTATTCACAAAATGAGAACTAAGATCATCAGAATATATGGGAATTTCAGTGTTACCAATACGTTTTTATCCAACACCTAATACTACCTATCATGCCCTATGGGCACAATTTGACCTTTAACCCCAACGTGTAGGGAGCGTGTATAGTGATGATTACGTAATGTTGTCTCACTATGATTGGTTGTTACGTAATGTTGTGTCGCTCTCTGACTGGTTGCTGGTTTTTACCCTCTACCCTCTCTCTGACCCCCTTTCAATGGTTTATTCTTGTCAAAACTTTTTTATGTGTGCTCATTGTTTGTTTTTTATGTTAGGGTAGGATTGGAAGGGCGTTGGAGTTTATTTTTTATTTATTGGCCTGCAGTCCACGGCATCGGGCGTGGCATCGCGCAGCATGAACCTCTCCCGAAGTAACGTAACGTAGAATGCGAGCGCTGACCAGCTGGCAGCTATTCGCCGGCCTTTCACTTTCTAAGGGAGGTAACACGAACCTTTCCCGATGACCGCTTAGCGTAGATTGTGATAAATGGTTCCCAGCCGTGAGACCCCTTTCACTTCCCCTCACTCCCCCCTCATTCAAGATATGTGTCGCAACCCCTCCCAAATTACTTATGTGGTTATGGGTTTTCCCAGTGTTGCAACCCCCTATGTAGTAATGGGTCTTTTCCCACAAGCATTGACACAGCTCTGATTATGGGGCCTCGGAATGCTCAGTTAGAGGCCGTTATCCCCCACCGCAAAAGTATACTAAAATTGGTTGTATAGTATCGTCCGTTGACATGCGTGGATGTAGGTATCAGCCATGGGGATTAACAAGAAAATGTTCCGGGGGGATAAATACCTACGCATTACATGGCGGGGATTCGATTTCCCCCCACCAGAATTAGATGAGCCTGATATTTAGACGGCGTTCACACCGGGATTCAAAACTCGATATCTTTAGCACCATTAATATATGTTAGAACGGTCGTACTTCATTCCGAGTGCACCCCTACCATTTTTGAAGGGGGTTTGCCAGTCAACCAGATTTTTCTAGACCTGGTAGAGAGTGTACTCGCATTTGCTTAGAGTGAGAAAATCAAACGTCGATCTCACTGTCATCGGCCGTCTAGTGATGGTATAGATTATGCGACCATTGATGTAAGTATACAAATTTAGATTGCGACCACACCGGGAATCGAACCTTGATATCTTTAGAATGGCTAATGTCGGTTAGAACGGTCGTACTTCTTTCCGAGAGCACACCCACAAATGTATAAGGGGTTTTCCTGCTTGACCAAATTTGTTTTATCCAGATATAATATTTACTCGCATTTGCTCGGAGCGAGAAAATCAATCTCAGCATGCCAGAACAGGAATCAAACGTCGATCACCCTGTGATCAGCCATATAGCGACGCCTTAGATCATGTGACCATCGATTCATGTATACAAATATTATTTTAAAATGCATTGTGACAGTAGATTGCTACCCAGGAATAAAGTGAAAAAAACTGTTTTATTCCTTGAGCCACTTATACCAACAGAAAAAGTTTTATTTTAATGCTCTCATCTATATTTTGTCGAAATAATATATAACTCTTACATTAATTCAAAAATAATTTTGAATTGAGTAACTTGAATTTAATGTCCGCAACTATATTTTGATGAACTAATATATAACTACATAAATTCATAAATAATAACAGGGTTGAGGAAGATATAAAATGTACCTACACTTGTGTGAAGGCAGATCGATACGGTCGATTGGGATTCAATCCCCTAACTTCCCTGTTAATATCCACGAAGTTAAGCTTATCGGTATTTAAAACCGCGTCTTGCTACCCATTAGTGTTATACGCTTAAGTACTAATTACGCTTATGGATTAGGAAATGTTCCAGCGTTTATGTGGAGGGAGAGCTGGAAACCGTTTAGTGAGAACTACCAAGAGTACATAGATTCGAACCCCGATATGGTGTTTCAAATTGCGCATTCCCATTCTATCCCTAGAACCTGTTGTTGGAGTTTCAAAGACAGATAGGTGCTGGCAATATACACGTGACAACTTTGCCGAAAGAGCGCAGATGGGTAAATATCATATTTATCACCGCGTCTTACTACCCGTTTGGGTTATACGATTAATACTAATTACGCTAATGGACTAGGAATTTGGAAGTTTGAACACGCATTTGCGTAGAGGGAGAGTGAAAAATTACCCCAGTTCACCCAATCTAGATTTGAACCTTAAGCTTCCCCGTCCTAGGCGTTTTAGCTCAACACGAAACTAGATGGTAGCTAACCACGCCACCGAAGTAACATTAGTTAATAGTAAAATGTATAGCCTTCTTAAAACCAATAAAGTAATCTATCTCTCACGTAAAGTGACCAGGTTGCATACACGTGACGTTTTAGATGTCTTGACCAATGACACGAGACACTCGATATAAACTTTGTTATTGGGATCACTTACTCGCTTTTTAGTTAAAGGTTTACTTACGTGTCAAAGGCTTTCAATTTTACTTATTTACTTAGTTTTCACTGTATAATTTGAATAAAAAATTATATTTCCCCCTCCCCCTTCATTCGCCAGTGAGAATTTTAAAACGATCACTCCTTTATAGATATATATCTATTCATTGCACCAAACCAATTAACAATTGAGCTGATATTATTTTTAAACAAAGATAAATATTTTATTTACCAATATACAGTTTTACACAAATCGTGGTTTCCGTAATTATGTAAACAAAGAATGTACAGATGAACCACTGCCTGCATAGAAGGAAATGATGGAAAGTTCCTTGGGCTTACAGGGAAATGGGTGTTCTGTATGTTCTAGATTTAAGTTATATTGTAAGTTGTGTACTGATATAATCAGTCGGTGTATAAAGTGCACGTTAAATACCTAAAATAAATTTAAATGGAAAAAATATACTTGTAAATAAAATTCATTTGTGGCTCTATATATATTATAAAAAGAAAAGCCAATCCAATATAAATGACTATCATGTTATTGATTTGGATACAAATAAGTTAATGTATCACTAAATATTAAATTAACACTATGAAAACTCGCTTCAGAGGTAGAATAGTATAAGGCATCACCCTCGAGTTAGACCGGTATGCTCATGACGGGGGAGATCGAGGCTCGACTACCGCTAGGGTTTTGAAGGTTTTTCCCTCAGAATGGTTTTCCACTATTCTTCCAAGCAAATACTGGTTGATTACCTCTAAAATGCGCACTTTCTCAATCCTACTCCATTTAAGTAGCCTAATCATCACATTTACACCTATAACCTGAACGGTTAGTAAGACGCGGTGCCAAAAAATATAATAAAACATGATTTCCTAACACAAAGTGTAAGGTTTTATCATTTTTACACGTCTGAAACACACACATGCTTACACTAGATGAGTGAGGGGGTTAGGAGTGAAACAGTATAACCAGAGAGACATAGTTTCTAGGGTGGACTAAGAAAGGGGCGATTGCTTCATCTACACATAAACATGTATAATTTAATTCAAGGTGTAATATATATTTTATAACTGTAAGGTTTCTTTCTTCCTCACTCTTCCTTCAAACCTTCAAATAAGTCCACATCCCTGTTTCCACACACTATTTATATGCCTGCACGGCTGGCGCCAGTGCAGAAACAACCCGGACTTAACCTCGGGCCTCTGGGTACCCGAACTCGCCACTAACAGGTATAATGAATAATAGAATGTTACAGCTCTATTGGTTCACAGCACAACAATAATTATAAGTTATTTATTCTCACCATCAATACCTTCAACAGCAGTACACACTCCAATAAAATAGTCCTATTTATGCACAATAGCCAGGTCTTGATAACAACACAAAATATACTTTTCTTATATAAAAATAAATAATATCAACAATGTTTCTATGTGTTACCAAAACAAAAGAAATTTAATATCCACAGAAGTTTTAGTACTGGCAAGAAATGTACTTCTTTGTTATTGTGTTAGACCACACCCAAGCAGAGGCATCACTGGTCCTTTCATAACTATAATTTTTTTTTTAAAATAAATCATCCAAAGAATACTTTTTATTGCGTGAGCAATATTTCTAAAACTTCTTTTTGTATAAATAAATATTCCAGGTATACTTTTTGTGGTGTGAGATATATTTGTAAAAACTTTGATTTGTGTAAATAAATATTCCAAGTATACTTTTCGGGGTGTGAGATATATTTTTAAATAAATATACCAAGCATACTTTCCATTATGTGAGATATATTTTTATAAACTTAGATTTGTGTAAATAAATATTCCAAGTATACTTATTATGGTGCGAGCTATATTTGTAAAAAAAAAATTCTAAAACTTTTATTTGTGTAAATAGATATTCTAAGTATATTTTTCATGGTGTGAGATATATTTGTAAAAACTTGTATTTGTGTAATTAAATATTCTATGTTTACTTTTCATGGTTGTAAAAACGTTTATTTGTGTAAATAAATATTCCATGTTCACTTTTCATGATGCAAGCCATTTTTATTTGTGTATATAAATATTATGAAAACTTTTATGTTTGTGTTTTAACGTCTACACAACCTCCCTCCTAACCTATAAATACAAGTCCATTTAGCTTATAAGCTCAGTCTCAAACATATGTACAAGTTCAAACATCCATTATCAGCCATCATCACCGGCCATTTAGGCTGTGGAAAGTCACATTTTGTATCCGACTTTATCCATCACTTGGACACAATATGTGACGTTAAATTTGATAAACTTACCTGATATTATGCTTTATGGCAACCGGGATTCGAACAAGACGGGTCAAGTACTCGCGTCTTATACTGTAAGGGTTTGCTGGAAATGGATGACACCTGTAATGACTCTCAACAGCTGATTATCCTGGACCACCATGCGTGAAGCCAACAAAGTAGTCTTCGATTTTTTTCAAAAAAGGATGCCACCATCAAAATATTAGCGTCATGTACCATACACAAAATATATTCCACCAGGGCAAGGGCCAAAGAGACATTTCCTTAAACGAACATTATATCGTGCTTTTTAAATATCCCAGGGATAAAGTACAGATTCAACACTTTGCACGTCAAATCTGTCCTGAAAACCCCTGTGGCTTATGCTGATGCTACACGTACTCCCCACGGATATATATTGTTAGATTTCATGTAATGGTACACCCGAATAGCTCAGATACAAAACCCGCACAAATGTCAGGTGCTGCGTGTACCTACCATGCAAAAGCTACAAAAACACCGACACTTCCCGATTACAGATCATTTCATAATTATGATTCCCAAAGTGCCGCAGCAAGCCCCTCTGCTGTGTGCGATGCATCGCATGAACCCGCAGCAACGAGTTGCCTTACTGAAAACGGCAGACAAAAAACTAACACTGTTTGCGAGTGTGCCTACAACACTTTAAAAGGGCGGCTATCATTGAAAAATAAGCATAAGACAAAATTACATGCTCACAAGCAGGTTTTGCGCAAACTTGTCAAACGAGGAGAGTGCTGGAATAAGAATAGACGACTACTCGTTCAAAAAGTGGAGCGTTCCTACCTTTACTTTTAGCCCCATTAATCATCGGCTTCTTCGGTTCCTTATCCAACAAGTAGCTAGAGGAACACACACAAAAAAAAAAGATATTGGTGTCCCCGGAAACATTACAGCGTTACGAGATACATCAGCAACAAGCGGCATCGGCCACAAATCTAGTGGTCTTAGAGATGGTTAAGGAAATGTAGAAAATCCTTGCTTCAAAACTTGACAAGTCTAAATGGACTTTATACAAACAAATGCTAAAGTGCACTTTAGTCAACACCCTCCACTGCCTGAAAATACCACTACCACGACCACCCCTGAAGTGTCTGTAATTCCCATCCCTGCTGTGCTCAATAATATACCAGTACAGGTACGTAAATATAGCAAAATTTTACCAGAACATAATAATTCCTGAGGCGGTATCTCTTGGGACAAAACGATAAAGTGAAAAGATACAATATGGTGGATTTAGTCAACAATCTGGTCAGAGCAAGAAGACACATTGAGCCGTCTGGGTGGCGAGAATTTCTCACGGCACTTAAAAATAAACGTCTCGAAAGAATTTATTGTAAACCTGAAACTTTTGGCGTCCATTAGAGATCCAACAACCGTACCCCAACCACTTTCACCGTCGCAACGCCCTAAGAAAAAGAAACTGAAAAAGGTGAATGAAAACAGGTGGCTGCCATTCCGAGCTTAATGGCCCGTTTAGCCGACATCTATTACGACCCTTCTCATCCTGCAGCGCTAGCAGGGGTAGCGTCGCTCATTAAGGCGTCAAAGAAAGATTTCAACAAATTACGAGAATGGCTTCGTGTGCAGGATTCTTATACCCTACACAAAACGGTGATAAAAAAATTTCCATGCAACAAGTATATGGTGTCAAAAATTGACGATTTCTGGCATGCCGATCTCAACGATATGCACAGTCTCGTAAAATACGACAGTGCCGTGTACTTGCTCACCGTCATCAACGTGTTTATCAAGATGGCCTGAGCGAGGACGTCTCCATCCAAGACGGGGTACGTCGTGAGAGACGATTTTCAGGACATTTTTAAACAAATTGGACGTAAACCTCTAAGTTTACAGATGGAAAATGGGACGGAGTTCACGGAACATCCAGTCCGGAAATTTCTCAATCAAGAAGGCGTGTATTATTACACCACTCATAATCCGGATGCGAAGGCAAACATAGTGGAACAAACCAAGAGAACTCTGAAAGAGTGCATTAGGCACTACTTTATCAAATATAGCACGTATCGCTTTGTAGACGTCCTCCAAGATCTCGTCGACGCTTATAACGGCGAAAAACATTCCAGTATCAAGATGGCACCTGCAGCCGTTCAGAAACCAATGTGCTTCAATTCAGAGATGATCTGTACGGAAAATGGTGCTTGAACTCAAATGATAAGCCAAAAATCAAAGTAGGTGACACGGTACGTATTAAAAAATCCAAAATGCTGGTTGAAAAGGGCTACGAAAGCAATTGGAGTTAAGACATTTTGAAAGTCAGCAGTGTCGTGTTGCGACAATTAGTCATCCACAGGCTGACCAATCTTGAAGGCGAGAAGGTGGAGGGAACGTTTTTCGAACCAGAATTGCAACGCGTACTTCTTCCCAAAATTTTTAAAGTTGATAAAATACTACGTTTCAAGGGCAGAAAGAAAGTGTACGTGCAGGGGAATGGTTACCCCGCCATGTTTAATTATTGGATTTCTGCCAGACATGTCAACGCCTTACCATGAAGGACCAGTTTTACATCACTTTGCCGAGTGACATATCTATGGGATATTTCCCGAAAAATACCCTCGCGAATTTCACCACTCAACTACCCTACCCTTTTACACTTGACGGCCAGTGGAAATTCACTCTCGCTAAATTCCAATATCTGTGTTCTTTCACCATCGTACCTGGGGGCCAAAATATGTTTAAGTACAACTGGGTTGACGCTAATGGTGTGGAACAAATATTCAAGAATTACAGCCCTCCTTGAAACTACAGCATTATACATGAATTGGTCAAAGCCCTAAACGTTGTAGAGGTGTTTAATGGGGATTCCGGAGTTGTATTCAAGTACACAAACCCTAACAAAAAAGTGGACTTTATTTCTTTTTCACCAAATATACAGCTGCTGACTCTATCAAGTCAACTAAGTATACAGCTTCGTTTCGATCCTAAGACTAATCTGATCAAAGTCCAAAAGTCACCGTAAGCCGCCAACTATCTACTAGGCTTGCCCTCGCAAATGTACGTCTACACGGATATCGTTGATCCTCAGACCATGGGAGACATTGTGGCACCACTTTTACGTATAGTCGGTATCAACAACGCAAACTATATCTACGGCATACATAAACCACTTAGCTATATTACATTACATAACATGTCCGTACTTAGGAGGGAAATTAAAAGCCTGGAAATCAATATATGAACAGACACTGGTGAACCTGTAGCATTCGAGTTTGGAAAAGTGTGCGTGAAACTTTATTTTTGAAGCTGCTCAACATGAACTGTCCCTACCCAAGATATTATGTCAACCAGGTTGGAACATGAATATCTTCGATATACCATGGTGTTCCCTAACGACGTGGGCACGGAATAGGAAGTTTTCTCAGGGGCCTTTTGAAGTGAGTCGTACCGTTGCTGAGAATCAGTGCTAAATACATGAGAAAACAGGCGCTTCATACGGGTATCGACATGCCCTCCAACGTCATTAATCGGAGTCGTCCTTTCAAAGAGGCCCTACGACAGCGTGTCGGTGAGGCTGAAATAAGCTGAAACGCAAGGTGGAGCAGAAAATCGATACACTGATGGCCGGCTCAGGCTATAAAGGGCGTCATAAGAAGCACCGACGTCAGTCTTCTGTCGTCGCCCGACATAAAAAGTCCATGAAAGAATCAGTAGGTATTTTCAGTTGAAATATCGTTTCTACACCCCTAGTCCTACGAATGTGCCAGCAGTGAACTAGATCTCTTTTCCGTCCCACCCACGCAAACCAGTCTTAAAAATTGACAATGGATCCAGTACAAACCTGTCTCTTCCCTCGCCGATGATTCTTCCATCGAATTTACCGTTACCGGTCAAGGCGAGTTTTATATAGATCTTTCACAGAGTATGCTCTATCTCAGTGTGGCCATCATGAAACCATATGGTGGTGTTTTCACTAAGGTGGATCAAATCGCTCCAGTCAACAACTGGTTGCATTCGCTATTCACACAGGTCGATGTGTTTTTAAAACAAAAACAAGTCTCACCACCCAGCAACACATATGCTTATATATCGTACATTGATACGTTACTCGATTACAACAGTGACGCCAAAAGAACACTTTTGACTCGTGGTCTGTGGTTCGCGGACAGCCCCGGAAACTTAGAAGAGGCGAACGCAGCTAGTCTCACTGCAAAAAGTAAGACGGTGGATCTTTTGGTGTTTCTACACGGAAATGTATTTAACCAAGAGAAATACCTTTTGAACGTCTCCGAGCTTAGAGTCAATTGGTTCGTTCCGAAGACGAGTTTAGTCTTATGGCCGTCACTTAAATCCCGCACTTTAAATTTGACTGAAGCCTGTATTCCATTGCGACATGTCAAAGTAGCACCTTCTATACTGTTGGTACATGCCAAGGCATTAAATGTCAATCCCGCAAAGTATCCTATCACCCGCGTGGAAGTAAAAACACTCACTATTCCTACCGGCGTGCAAGGGAAAACACTGAACAAAGTATTCACCGGACAATTACACAAACGATGCATCGTGGAATTTGTATCAAACGCAGCATTCAACAATGACTCCACCAAGAACCTGTCCAATTTCCAAACCAACAGCATGAACCATTTCTCACTGTAGGTGTACGGGGAATAAGTGCCGTCAAAACCGTTACAACCCGATTTATCAAATGTAAACTATGTCATGTCCTACCACACACTGTTTTCTGGAACAAGTATCCATTTCATGAACGAAGGTAGCGACATCACACGGGAAGCCTTTCCTAAGGGATATCATCTCATGGCTTTTTATCTCACACCGAACCTGTCCACACACATGACATCGTATTGGAATTTGACGAGGCATTGCTCTCTGAGCATCGAAGTGAGCTTCACGAAAGCTCTAATCGAAACCGTTAACTGTATCGTGTACGGGGAGTTTGCCAACATTATCACCATCAACAAGGACAGAAACTTATTGGCCGATTATGGGAGTTAATATATGCGACTTTCCACCCCTTAAACTCTTCATTTAAATCATGGACGTCATTTTAGATGCTCAAAGCTTCATCGAGGACAGCAAAGAGTTTATCGTCGAGGAACTGAGGATTGTATCTATATTTTGTACATTACTTAAAATTAGGGCATTATAACCCCCATACGCTATCGAGGAAATTTCCGCCGCCGCTTAAAAGCAATCCGACTATATTGACAACAAACTGCACGGTATTCCCTGGCATAGCGGTGATGTGGATTACAGTCTGCTAGAATCCCACATATTCCACACCACAACGCGTGCAGAAACCGTCTACGTCAAGGGATCTGAAAATATTTTTTTAGCCACATATACGCTTACGCCCGTCGTAGATCCTTATGACAGAGGCTGTTCGTCTTTTAAAACACTTAAATTAGGCTGAACCATGTTTATTGCACATAATTCAGTATGGCATTACTGTTTGGCCTCCATCGTTTGGGGACTTTGAGATTGAATGATTGAAGATGGACACGCACAACATAAGACGTGAGCTGAAAACAAACCCGTGGTTCCGTTCTGTACGGCCAGGTATTTTACCTGTTGATCAACTACCCGCAAGAATAGCGTGACCTGCCGCTATCTTCACCAACACGGATCAACACACCAAGCCTTGGACGTAATGAGTCACCATCTTTATCGACAAGAACGACGTGGGAAAATGTTTTGACAGTTATGGTTTTCCACCTAGTATAAAATCAAATCTGACATGTATACGCAAAAACACTTCTTGCGCGTCTCATAGCACGCTACAACCTCAAAGCATAGCCTTGGACGTTTGTGGCCATTACTGCCTCATGTACCTTCTCTATCACGCCCATAACATTCCGATGAAACCTTTACTAACCCTATTCTCACCAACAATCATACAGGCAACGTAGCTAAGGTGGTGAGATATAACAACTCATTTTTCAAGGCTGTTTGGTTCTGCTGACCATCAAGAGGCTACGTCCAATCATCGTGCACCTATAAAAGGGGCGTCCCAACAGCGTAACGGCCATAATCACGACAGTCGTTGAAGCTATCAAACATCATGGAAGGTCAAGACGTTTCCACCCGCAAAGAAAAGCCGGGAAAGCCACTCGCCATCACCAGTATTTTCAACACTTTGTTCCCGCTTGACTTAGTCGACGCCAAACGAGCCATCGTAGGCATGAGCGTCAAGAACAACTTAAACGCCCTATGTCCAGCTAGAAAAATGGGGAGGGAACTGTGCGGTGTTTATTCGTACAAAGTGACAAGAACTGGGTAGTTACAAGTCTGTCATATCAAAGTTTTTCAGCAACACGCAACCTCCTCAGATGATTATTCTGACTAATTATGAAATCTCTCTGAGACGCATGTGTGGTGACCGTATGGTCGTCATCAGTGAGGAACAAGACGCAGGATTCAAATGGGTCACCTATCTTGCACCTAGCTGGGTTCGTTTTAGTGAGGTTTGGGACCTCATTGACGTCGCCATCAACCGCTGGGATATGTGGTCGATACCCGTTGCAAGCTATTGCAACAATTTGATCAACATACTCGTCGTTGATGTATGCGACACGCTAACAGAATCAGGGGATGTCATCGATCTCGGAACAGCCTACGGTGGAAACTGACATCAGAACCCTGAATTTTAACAGTGCTATATGTTATACACGTCAAGTCGTCGATTTTAACTATTATATGCTGGATTGTGAACTAAAAACAATTTTAATAACACTGTAGAAAAATGTATGAACGAATATATGCTGCATTCCTGTAAAAGTATATAATAAATATTATGTATGATGTCTGTGAAACCTTTAATATATGTCTGTAAAACCTTTAATGTTTAATAAATTAATGTTTTGTAATATCGTGTTTTATTCACGCAAAACCTGTCTGTCCCTTACACGTTGGTTAACAAGATACGTGTCTTGACTTGTCGAGCAAGCAAACTGGCACCAAACATAAACAGGGTAAATGACCTCATGGTCACAATCTATTCCTGTCTCAACTTGTCTTGTCAAGCCACCAAACCGGCGCCAGTCATCAGGGAAAACCCATTGCCACATAGATAGGAGAGGGTTGCAACATCATTCAAGGTTGTGATCTATTCCTGTCTCTACTTGTCTTGTCGAGCTGCCAAACTTGCGCCAGTCATCAGGGTTGTGACAGTGCGATTAAGTCATCGATAAAACCCATTTTTGACGGGGAGGGTTGCCAGAGTCAATGACCTAGCTCATGGTTACAAGGTTACGATCAATTCCTGTCTTGTTGAGCCACGAAACTGGCACCAGTCATCAGGAAAAACCCATTACCATATAGGAGGTGAAGGTTGCGTCATCATTCAAGGTCGTAAATTATTCCTGTCTTGTCGAGCCGCCAAAATTGCGAAAGTCATCAGGGTAAAGCCTTGCCACATAGAAGGGGAGTGATGCAATATCATTCAAGGTCGTGATCTATTCTTGTCTTGTCGAGCTGCCAAACTGGCAACAGTCATCAAGGAAAACCCATTGCCACATAGAAGACCAGAAATAAACCTCAGTGACATTGAAGTAGGACAACAGGCTGCTAACCCCATATCGTCATGAAAATAACCAGTGGGAAAAGGGGGCCAAACTTGAAGGGGGGAGGGGAAAGTACTGTACTCAGCCAGTGATATAAAAAAAAGCCAACCCCAGCTCTGTTCCCATACGTCCCACACATACAAACCGTGGAAAGGTGGTCAAGGGGAGGGGGAAGCCAAAAGCCAATCAGAGCGTGAGGTCGTTGTCACGTTACGAGCTCTAATCCAATCAGCGTCGAGTACCAGGTGGGCTAGAACACTACTTGACTTTCTTGTTTATATCTGAGAAATCATTTCTCAAGTGGTCAAATTCCTTTTTAAAATCACTTTTAAATTTCTCAATCTCAGTTAGAATTAATCCACTAGCTTCCTGAGTCGACCCAATAATTTCAGTCACTCCACTATTTACCCGGGACTCAAGGCTGTGAATAGTAGTGTTCACACTCTCCTCAAACTTCTCAACTCTTTCGAGTACACTTTTTATAGTTGATGACATTTTCACGTGGAACAGAGGTTATACACTAACAATAAAACAAAGTCGTTAGCACTTTACTGAACCTGTGATTAAATTAAATAAACAACACTTGGCAGACATAATTACTTAAGACGTTATGAAATATAGCTAAGATAGGTAATTATTAATAATAATCAATGCAGTTGTGATACTTTTGCCGGAGCCGTTACAGACACGCTCTACTCACTTCCCGCCATCTTGCTTTCTAAGACTTAATATGTAATTACCTTTATATCTGTTATATTCTTCTTCATTTCCATATATATCAATGTCTATTCCACAACCGACTTTCTTGAGCTATCGGCTCTGTAGTCCTAACACTTTACCTTATGACTATCCCTCTTCTTTAGACGGGCAACGACACGAAGTAGGGGAGTTCCTGTGGAAGTAAAGTACAGTTAGGAATAAGTGTGCCCTGTGACCCAGGGCTATATACCTAGAGAAATGATGGCTGATGGGGCTCTGGTGAAACTACTATAGGCCTAGCAAGCCAGTAGTACTGGATGCAAAATTGCTTTCAAAATAGGAATACGAAGCCTCGGAACGAAATCAATAATACTGTATAATACATTCCTAATAAAAATCCAAACACCTTGATAATGTGGTATCCCTACAAATTTTTAGTAATACTCCTTATGTGGAATGGAAGGCCTGAGAAAAGCGCAAAAATATCGGTTACTTCCTCGGATTTTTCTGGGACTATGAAATATTGCAGGAGCATGTGTTTTTTTTAATCTTGTAGGTCAAATAAATTTTTATGTTTATATTGAAACAGATTTTAATAAACTTTAGTGATTAATTTATTAAACTAATGCACACTTGGCCTTTTTCTCCTTTTGAGTAGGATCAATTTTTTCTCAGTACAAACATTGGATTTTAGTTCAAATAAAGGTACGTATTTTTTCAAATTAATAAACCAGATATAATTATCGTAATTATCTAAGACAGTTAGTGCCCCCTCCTCCCCTCTTCTGTATGCTCTTATACGATGTGTGTATAATTTTATGTCAGGAAGTCCTTGGCAGAGGATAAATGGGGGGACGATATGATTACTTGTGGGTTCGTGATTGACTTTAGACTTGGATTTTTAAAGGTTTATTAATAGTAACATTCTACTACAAATGTGCTGTTAGAATGAAGTTTCAAAGAGGACCTTGGTGTTTATAGAGAAGCGAGTAACTGAACGAGGAGTTATGAGGTTTTTACCTACGGACTGGCTGAGAGCTAGGTAGTCCCTGCACGGACGTTGACCCTGGTTCCCTGGGCTTGAGCGCCAGCCCATACTGGCACTTGGTGCACCCAACGACTTAGCCCGCGTGGTCTCGTAACCAGCACCGCAACCTCCTAGCTGCAATCTTCTTTAATCAACCAGCCACAAGGGGCCCCGAATCCTGTTTTTTAAACCCACGTTCGGCTTGATTTCCCCCTATGGCTTGTCGACACCTATCTTTCGTGTAAGTGCTTCTAGTTTGCTTGTGTACTGATACATCATAACAAAACTCATACCATTCGTTATGTCACCCACTACTCACGACATCAGATGTTTATACTAACACGCCTTCCGATTGAGGCCGTTGCTGACATTAGTATACATTAGTTGGTCAATGTTCTGCTGGGAACTCTACTATAGCCTATCTACCCCCACCCCTTGCCTGCCTAACCCTAGAACATCAATCCACCCCTCAGATGACTGTCAACTTTTTGTCTGACGGCTTAGTTGTGCAGGTACCAGGAACAGAAAAACTCTCCCCTTACCTCCTTTCAAATATTCTTTTTCTCAGGTGCACTGGGCTTAGGTCACATTGTTTCAACTCTCGTAGAGTAAATCAACTTTGATCAAGTAGGTATCGTGTCATTCATAGTAGTTTTATTTAAAGTGTACTCACTAGCCCTATGCAGGTCTAGGGCTACAGGTAGCACATATTATGATTGAAAAGAACATGGTTTAAACAACATATAGATTTATTCATAGCAAAAAAAATAGTTAAGAAAGTAATGGTTTACAATAATATAGTTGGAAATACGTATGAAGTTTGATCCAAACTGTTAGGCTTGAGAATTGAAACTGTGGCTATAAGGGCTGTGCAGTCGCCAGGCCACAGGTAGAAGTATTTCTAAAAATAAGAACAATTAAATAAATACTAGTAGAAAAATATATAACAAGATATACATGTAACTTTTAATCAGTTTTGCATGATTGGGCCTTCAAAATAGTATCCGTTAAACATTTAGGATAACAAGCTGTTAATAACAGCACTCGATGGCTAAGGAACAGGTGTCAACAAAGGTACTATGGCTGGTCACATTCCCCTTTGGTACTGCCAGGGCATTCAATAATACATAAAATTATAATAGCAAGTGCATTAAGAACAACACAAACAATAGGTATCGATCTAAAAGCAAAATGTGAAAGAGTATTATTTGCGCGGACCCCACTATGACTCTAGAGCAGTTCCCTGGGTTGCGCACCGAAACTAATACTGCACGTGAAGCGTGACAACTTGACCAACCCACTGATTTCTATTAATTGAACTGTAATAAAGAAAGCAAAACAGACAACCTGAGGGTAGCCATCCAAAAAATGAACTGATGCTCACGACGTACAAGGCGCCATGACAAATTCTGATTCAAAAATAGATAAAAGGAACTTGTGGAAGTTTATAAGTCCCTAACTAAGACATCATAACTTTCTACGCCAGAGGCTCATAATGTAAAGACAGAAAGATATATATATATTTTTCTGATTACTACCAGGGTCGTTGATGAGCAGTAGGTCTTTGCGTCGATGCCCGTAAGCATTTCTCTTCAACAGATCTAGTCATGATAGCACGTGTGGCGGCCATCATTGAATAGTTTTGTGCTTCACATGTGGGACAAATGAATCTATAGACATCTTGAAGAGGTGAGTAAACACCAAAGCATATTATATTCAAATATATCTGTTTTAATTATGTTATTTAGGATCCGTTATTATTTTTTATAAGAATTTGTGATACAAATGTATTTTACTATATTTTTACTATCTGAAAGTGAGTTTTTGGCGGCTCATGTGCCTGTTGTTGTTGACAAGCGAGGTGTGGGTTCGAATCCGTGTCTTGGTAGTACGCAAAGAAATAGATAAGGTACTTTTGCACGGGATGTCAAACCTGTTTGCAGAACCACACTAGCCCACGAAAATTGGGCAATAGGTTTTTGTCCAGAATTCGCTGTTTTAAATATCAACAGTTAGGGCATGTTCAGAGTAAGTGTCCGTCGGGAAACTAGTTGCGCGCCGCAAAATTCATGGGTCTGCCGAGCGATGCGAATTACCATGCCCACCAACCCCTGTTTTAGATCTTGAAATTTGTTCTCTGGGTTGTCTAGGATTATTAGACACGGGGGCAAGTTATTATTTTGTAAGTTCTCAGTTTTTGACCTGTCTTCAAAAAGATAACCATATTATTGTCGAAAATGTTATTCCTAAAATCTATGCCGTTGGTAATGGTTGTACCTTGGTGGTTAAGAAAAGAGTTAGTGTCCCTATTAAGATAGGTGGATTCTCGTGGAAAACCTCATTGTATGTTGTTTTGGGTTTACCTTATGATGTTGTTATAGGAATAGATTTTCTTGCTCGCTCTAATACTTTAGTTAATTTGTCTCGTAGAAAAGTTTCCTTTGGTTTAGTCCTCGTGTTAAGGTGGCATTTAGCAAGGATTATCAAAGTAGTGAACATGTTTTTGTAAATCTAGAAAGGTTCAATAGAAATCTTAAGGTAGCACTGACCATCTATCACAGCGAGTCTCAAGTCCACTGGGACCGTGATTTATATTTTTTAAATTTGGCATTTAATTCAGCCATACACGAGTCAATTGGCACTTCACCTGCTTCAGTACTGCTGGGTAGGGAACCGAACCACCCCCTGTTAGCAGTCTGGGATGTTGACCCTCTGCTGGGAACTCCAAATGACCCTTCTTATTCTGAAAGGTGTTCCGCCATCTTTCAAAATATGAAAAGGTCTCAGAGGAGAGTTGCTGAAATCTACAACCGAGGTCGTGTCCCCGTGAAAATTGTTGTTGGAGACCTGGTAATGTGTAGGTGTTTCCCTCAGAGCTCCACCATTGATAAAATAACCGCCAATCTCTCTCCCAGATGGAGTGGACCATGGTCAGTGGAGTATTTCTTAACACCGGTGTCGGTGAGGTTAAAGAAACAAACAAACCCCGCCGAGACACACAGAGCTCATGGGAGTCACCTTAAATTGGTACCAACGCAATACGTTTACGTGGTATTAATAAATGGGTAATGTACGTAAGTTCAAATGATTTCTTATATAATTACTCCATATGGTATTTACTCAGGTAAATTTAGATGGCGCCAAAAATGTTTATTTTAAGTTTATGAGAACTTATAATTAATATATTTGGTAGTCCTATTATTATGTGAAACATAAAAATTTGAGATAATGTTGGACAACTGTTATGTCATTTATTAAGGGTTAATTAACGTAAACTCATCCTATTGTTTATATTGTTGACCAGTTTGGTATATACTCTAATACACATAAGTGGAATCATGCGTCAAGTTTTTATAGGTTTATGGGGACCTATAATTTATCTTTTGGCTTCCCTTGTAATTGTAGTGGCATATATATATATATATATATATTGTTGTGTAGTAACTTATGTGTAAAGTGATAGTGTGTCGATTTCATTTGATGATCCACTACATGGATCTTGGGTCACGAACTCAATCTCCTTTTTTACTGAACTAAATAATAATTGTGACTTTCTCTAAGCTATTTCTTTAGATGCTCTATTCAAGATTGAGTGGAGGAAATATACTTAAGCAGGGATATTCTGAGGAAAGAATAGTTTGAATAATCGGGCATTTGAATTGGAACCCTCCAGACATGTTGAAGGGGGGGACGCTCCCCTAATACATTTCAGCAGTATTCCGTATGTTAAATTAGGATTTCATGAATTTTAAACTGAATCGTGGACTAGGTAGTCACTTTAACTTTATTTGGACGTTGGTAACTCATGATTTAGAACATAGAAGAAAGAAGAGGTTATTTATGTGCTCATATACATTTTTTGTGTAGCCATTTGTGAGATTTAGAGTGCGACATAGTGCCGCTGACACATTGGCAAAAGAATTGCTGAACTTGCACCTCCCTTTCCTTTGACTCCTGGTTTCTGGTAAATCAACGTTGGTGACGTCGGCTACTTCTCTAGATGATGGAATCTATAACGAGTAAGAAGAAAATGATGAATATTCTCCTGACCATATGTGAAGACGATGTAGAAGGGAACAACTTCGATACTGGTGATGGACCGCCTTCCAGAGGATGGACGCTCCATCTTCTTATTCTCCCTGTGAAAAGGGGGGGGGGTATTTGTAAAATTACATTACTTCATGTTTCAATAGGACCCGCCCCCACGATGATATTTACACATAGCTCTTTGTAATTCATACTACCCGCTCCAATTATACCGACACTAATAGAATCCCTACAGTAGTACTATTATCTATTGTAGTTCATGTAGGTTGGTACGACACAATAAAACAATTATGAACCATAATATATTCTCTCTACATAATCAATTTCAACATAATAAAACTGTTCGTGTACTTACCGATTGCATCTTCTGAAACTAGCAACCACCAAAACTGGCCTACACCTATCATTCTAAATGTATAAGTGGGCCGAGTGAGCTACGATGTTCCAACAAGATGTAGTCCAATCTGTCCTGGTCTACTAACATGTAATGGGCCTGCCAATATTGTACGCGACTAGAGAATGACTATTCACCTATTCGTCTGCCCTCTGATGGTAGAGAGATGAACTACTTTCAAAACATCAGGTGATTATAGATATGGTTTGGAAGTCTGTTGGAGCCTTGTCAACAAAGGGCCTACATGATCTTCGAAAAAGCCGCATTCACGTCATCGAGCGTGTGTTCAGTTCTCCCACCTTGATTCTATTGCGACGAAACTCACTATATATTGTGATGTGCGTGTATGCCAAAATGACTATTTTATTAGTAGTAGGAACGACCACCTGTAACAGGCCAGGATAGGTGGAAATTGATCACGTGACCACGCCTCCTCGCTCTCTGATTGGCTGTTGGT
>CABFOW010007972.1:7967-20565 GCA_902141385.1 Timema californicum | reverse complement strand
GGCACGACTTCACGCATCTTGTAAACCAAGAAAGGGAAACACATTTCTTTGCCGCCAACATTAATAACATTTTACTTTGTTATTTTTGACATTCTATGGATATTGATAATATCGATCGAAAGTGACATCTGCAGACAGCATGATTTGATGCGTAAATATAATAAAATGGTTTTAGTTACTTTAGTAATTAACTTCTACTGTTCCTCCTTCCAAAATAATACCATGACATCCACGGCGCGGTGTGGCTGTTATCAGTATCTAATATGGTTGGGATCTTTTTCGACTCGTAGCGAACGTAGCGTACATATTGGTCTGCGTGTTCAAGGTATTAGACCCACGTGTCCGGGTTCCTATCTCACGAGAAGTTTGTCAATAGTGACAACAATAAACTTTTGGTGACCTGGTGGTCTGGGGGTAAGGTGTCAGACTTCTGTGCTGGGGATCTGGGGTTCATTCCTCGGTCCCGGCACAGATTTATCTGATTGCCAAACCCTTCCTTCACCTATGACTAAACGTATATTAATTACTTAATTTTTGTATGTGTGTAATGCCAGGCCTCCACTGTGGTTCGGATTACACGTTAAACTGTAGGTCCTCCATTTCATCTCACAATCACCCTACCATTACACATTAGCGTAAGTGCGTATAAGCCGAACGGGCAGTAAGACGCGGTGATAATAATAATAATAATAATTCTACTCCTATATGACCAATTATGACTTTAATCAGAAATCCAGTCATTGGTTCAATCACCATTTCAGAGGAGTCACAATATGCCAATTAAAGAAATCAGTAGGAGTGTAAGATTGTATTCTGGTTGGTAGAAACGATTTCCGTCAGTGTTGATCTCCAAACTCATCTCTTCTTTATTATTATAAAGAAAACACGTATGAATGCAATGCTATTTTGTGATCAGTCCTTAGTGGGGTAGGTATTGGCAGGAGGTTTTAAATAGGGTTGCAACTGCAGGCATACCCCGTTACCCCACACTTACGATGGGATAAGTTCCAAACCACTGTTAAAACTCAAAAATCGTCGCAACTCGAAAGGATGAATTTTTTCACAGTTCACAGTAAAAATCTTCTGCTAGCAGACGGTTATCACCACTTTAATGATAAATCGACTTTACAAAGGCTAAAATAGATTTCTACCTAATCTATTTAAAACCTTTGATATTGTGTCATTCCAGCAGAATGCACGAATATCATTGTAAGACTATCGCACTTTCACTGGTCATCTAAATGGTGGCCTCCTGATTCCTAACAGTTCAGATTACGAACATGAGATTTTTGATACATGGGGAGGAGTCCAAATTGCGGACACGCCATGTTACTATGGCATCCCACCTCTAATTTAATAATAGGGGCGGCTCACGGGGGCCTAGCAGTCGTACGTTCTTTCAGCCTCATCAGTCTTAAACTAACTAGATAACATGAACGAGTATTTCTAAGTTAGGCTAGGTTAGGGTAAGCTTGGTCAGAAGAAGAGCTTAGGTCGGTGGTGGGTGCTGCCAGTTACACCTTCAAACCGTGTCACCAGCCTCACGTAGGAATTCCCGCGAGTTACTCTTATAATTGTTCGCAATATGGGTGTTGGATATTTAGATGTCCATAATATGATTAGGCGTGCTCGCAATTTGGACGAATTTTGCCCTGTTCGCAATAAGGATACATCCAGTTAAATTTACCAAGTAGTAAAAAAAACCATATCAGGTTATCATACCAAAATATCTTTGACAGTAACTAAACCACACTACTGTACCATCGTACACTGTTAACTAATAGCCGTGTCATCTATTTATACCCTAATTTTGGTAGGAAGCCCGTTATTTAAGGCCTTATTTCTTACCAGGATCATAATGTACAATAGTATTTTGGTAAGATAAACTGCCTTCTAGAACGGACTTCCTACTAGCGTTCTGGAAGGACTTTTATCCTACCTACTACTATACAGTGGGATTTTGTTACGAAATAAGGCCTTCCAGAACGTGATTCTTACCAAGATAAGGGGGGTATAGGTCATCATTTAGAAATTAATAAGGATATTATTCTTAAATATCTTATGATTAGAGCTGAAAAGAAACGAATTAATAAATAGACACCCACAGTTACTAATGCTGGGGAATGGGCTAGAATTAAGAATGGAGCAGAAGCTGCAATGTGTAGCATCTGGAATGCATGAAGTAAAAGGGTTATAGCAGCAGGTATTTATGTTAATATAATGACGTAGTAAATAGCCGAGCTATTGTAATTGTTGAGTACGGTTATAACCGCATCCAAACTAATAAGATATTACTACCCACTTCGGTAGCTGCTCCGTATAAAGTGTTAATCTCACAGTAGACCGGACTGCCGATGACGGGGAGGTTGAGGTTTGAATCTAGGTCGGGTGTACTGATGATGGTTTTTCTCCCCAAAATGGTTTTACACTCTCCATCCACGTAAATTCGGGTACACTTCCTCCAAATACAGCCTTCCTAATCTCTAAACCCATTAGCGTGGTTAGAACAAGCACGTGTGAACCGGAACGGGTAGTAAGATGCAACGATAACAAAATTAATAAAAACCATATATATTATTATTAATTACTAAACTATTGTGATGGCCATTTGGTTTGTAATATTTTCAATAGTAACATTTCATGTCCCTTTTCGGGCCTCTAGAAATATAAAACTATTTTCTCTCGGTAACTCTTACACGCTTGCCATCTTAAAATGCATTTGAAGCACGAACTCTAAGAGTTGCCTAATTTTACTTTTAATCCAAAAGAAGACCCAAACTCAAAGAGTTATTTAAGGAGCTTCCTTACATTTAAGGACTTAAATCATATATTTTTCATTAAGATATTTAAAAAATACTTTTATTTTCGATTGGTTTTATAAATTTACATGCTTTTTAAATTTTAACCACTATACCTCACGTATCAACTTAATGTCTCTATTTACTCATTTAAATTATTGTTTAGCTATAGGATACTTATTGTTTTCCTATGTAATTATTCTATTTTTTCTCGTCTTATGTTATTTTCCAAGTTGTTCTATTATAGGTCTTGCGACTGATGGTCAGCACTATAAAAAATAAATAAAAATTGAGATATAATTATTAATAGGATTATTATTTATTGGATGTTGTCTTACGAAATGTCCATTTTGTTAGTGAACTTAGACAGCCAATAGGCCCTGTCCTCTACCTCCTCCTTCAGCTCCCAGGATGTTCTTATTTCGTTCAAATCATCCAATATTTGAACCCTCCTTCTTCCTAAGCTCCTTTCCCCCTCATCCTTTCCATATTTATAGATGCCATACAGAAGACGCGTCCTCCTAAGAGTGTGTCCGATCCAGTTTGCTTTGCATCGAAGATTCACATCCAAAATGGTTTTCTTCAAACCCACTCTTCTAAGGACTTCTTCATTTTTCACCCCATCTGTAAATCTGATCTTTTAAAGTATTCTCCATCATCACATTTAAAAGCTCTCCAAGTATTTATTTCCCATCTTCCTGAAGAATTCAAGTTTCTGCTATATTTAATGCGACGCTCGAAATGTAGCATTTGATCATAAACCAGCAAATTTGTCCTCGTATATTAATGAAGGTGTTAGAAATATTTACAGTATATTTACCCTCTCTAACTAACCCATCACTTCAAATTCAACAAGACAGTACACCCCCCACCCCACCCCCCACCCCAACAGGGGCGTTTAATTCATTGGGACTCTCAAGGATCAGCATCACATGATAGCAAAGCTATATCTTGCTTTTAGCATAAATACACTTTTAAATCTTTATATTGAATATTTAAAAAAAAAGTGTCAATACAAATCCAAGAAACTTAAAGGACGCCCGTTCTTTGCATTGTTAAGGTCATTCGACGGTAAAAATGTTTTTGCACTATTTTAACAAGTGTATAATTATAAGTTATATAAATAGTGATTTAATACTTAAAATCATTATGGTTAACAAGTTTTAAGAGGTCAAACTTTCCATTTTATGTTCTTAATGTACTATTGTTAAGGTAAAGTAGTTAATGTATAGGGATGAAATTTATTATAACCAAACATGCATATGAGGTGTAAACGATAACATATTTATTGTAGGTTAAATAAATACAATTTTTAATGTATAAGTCGTTGAAAAGTGGTAAAATCACATAATTTTTAATCATATATATAAATACTATTCATTTTATACCCCGATCATTAGGTTGTATCTCATTTTGTAGCACACAATGTCGCTATTTAGAATTTATTTGGGTTTTTAACCTAACTACACTCGTCAATTTTATTAATGTGTCCAAAATGATAATGGCAAATTTTAAATATTTATTTCATAAAATTTCTTGTTTTGACCGTACCATCTGTAGAGACAACACCTACTAGCAGGACATAATATGCCCGGCTGAGACAGGGATCAGATAATCCAAATTAACGACACACGCAGGCAAAGTGGACTCCGGCTTCGTTACCTGGTCGGTGTTACTGGAATGGGCTGAGACAATGCTGCTTGCTTTCTTTTCCAAGATAGCCTCTCTAACCTCTAACGATGTAAAATTCCTGTCAAGATGTTAGAGACTCAAACAAATCTTAGTAGTTTTTATTGTCAAATGATCTTAAGACAGTAGCCTCATTCAGCGAGAAAGTATCAATCGCTGTCAGGCCACAGGGCTTAAAATACAATTATTTGTGTCGTTTTCTGGAACTACTTCTCTATTTTGTCCAAGCTTATACTCCCTTTCACACTTAACCCACAACCACCCTGTCATGTCGATAAAAAAAGATGGGAAAGAAAATTACAAAACTTCTTATCTCAAGTTATATAGTTTTCAAATATCATTTTCTGTTGTGAGTCTATCAAACAATTACTGTATTTGTTAGAGAAAGGGTAAGGCTGGAGTTCTTTTTCATCGACCCGAGTCCCAGAGCTCCGAAAATATGCTTAAAAGTGGTTATAATGAGCTAATGTCTCATTTTCACACATTTTATTATATTAACAAAGCTCAAACAGAAAGGTTGTTAAAGAAAAAGGGCCCTGTTGAGATATTTAGACTTTACTTTGAGTGGAACCATATTTTGAAATAACGCATAGTAGAATTAAATATCACTACCGAGGCGAGCTATCGAGATCTGGTGCTCGACGCTTCTGTTTGATTGCTCTGTGACCTTGGCGGCTATCGATGGTGTGTTGTTTAGTTGAAAATCGGACTTCGCGACCTTTTTCTTGAATTTCAGGTCTAACTCTGTCCCGTCGCCTCGCTAATGCTTGACGCTTTTCCTGTTGGCGAGCGAGGTTGGCTGAGACCCAAGTGAAGGGGTTGATTCCCTGTGGTCGCGTAGTTAGGGGGGATCGTGGTAGGGTGGTGGGTTTAGAAAGTTCTCCATAGAGGCCAGATCCGTTTGCGCACTTATGTATTTTGTGGTGAGCTAGATTTAGGGTTGTATTTGATATTTGTATGATTATTTTTGTTTGTGCGTTTTAGTTATTAAAAACGAGTCCGTAACACTTGGATGCAAGCCAAAAGTGGTGGCATTTGAGCGCATGAACTGGGGAAACAGGAATAGAAGAGAGGTATATTGTTTTCCCCAGCTAGGCTTGTATGACTTATAAACTAACTTAAATCTATAACAGACACAACATCCAACACCCAGTCGTTAATTCATCATTGCGACAGAGGAAACACACATTTAACCAATGATAGTTTATTTCGATTATGCCAGGAATCGTGCCAGGGACCCTTAATTTAGTGGATAGACACGCTACCGACTGAGCCAAGGTATCGGACTTTGACCTAACAGAAAATCCCAGAGGGAGTAGGAAACCATTTAGGAAAAGAAACACCCTCATTACATCCAACCGGGATCGAACCATAATCTCCCCATCACCGGAAGTCTAGTCTATTGCGAGAGTACTGCCTTAGACCATGAGGTCACCGAAGTGAGTGCTAGTTAAAATTGTTCCCAAATACTTAAATTCATTAACCATGTCAAATTAAATGCTGTTCGCAGTAATATCAAAACTATCGTCCTCAATCTCTCCTGTTTATTATTTTAATACTTTTTTTTACTAGCGATAAGGTATTTAACGGCCTAGTATAAGGGTCAATGATGAGGAGCGTAGTTTTAGAAGGTGGGCGCCAGCATTAGAGCAGGAAGAATAATGGGGAAGCACGGTGATACATAATATAATGTTTTCCCCTTTTATTTCAAATCCGTCCGGTCGAGATTTAAACCTCACTCTAATCTAGACCTTTACGAGACAGATGCTTTAGATCACATGACAATCAGCACGGACTATTACTGTCGTAAGTCCCGAACATAATTTACGTCACTAGATGCCACTGATTAGTCCTACTTAGAGTCTGTTAATGATATGATTTTTTAACTGTCATCCAAGTAAAAACCTATGTTTAGTTTTGGGTTGCCAACACTTGTAAAGGATCATTGTTTTGTTATATATGTTAAGTTTTTGAATTACTTATTTTACTTTACATTTAAAATAACATAAACTTAAGTTTTCTCATACTCTTTCATTACTTTTAATGATTTACTTTTATCCAACTCCAAACAATATTTTAAACATAATTAAAAGTACTTATTCTTCGTTTTGAAACGTTATTGACTATGTATAATATAGTGCGTACATCAATACCTTTTAATACAGGCATCATATTTACTTGTCAAAGAGAAAATACTTGTCAGTTTATATATATAATACATTATTTTATGAATATTTTAACGCATTTCGAAATATTTAACTGAATAAAATATTTGTATCCGCTGCGTGGGTGCATCATTGTAAAAAACTTGTTTCCATCGTGTTCACCACATGTATTAAATTCATCGGTCGCCATTTTGAAGCTATTTTCGTTAGACCCTTTGTGGAAGTGCTGTGAATAATTTTTTTTTAAAGTGGAATAAACGATTAATAAGCTTTGTGTTTGACCTCAAATAAATATATAAATAATATTGGCCAAAATTACTGTGGTTAACTATCACATTAATATATTACCATCTGTTTTTATCACAACTATCCATAGTGATAGATGTCAGCTGCTGGTGTATGGATTTATTAGGGACTATTTCTAGTAACTTTTTGAGCTATCATCCAAGTAAACTTAGATCATGAATAAATGATAGATGTATGAATGACATGTTTTGTGAAGATAAGCTAATATGAGAAAGGACCTGTTGTTGAGTAAACTAAATCCTGATTATGATTGGAAGAACAGTAGAGAAAATTCAAACATATTAATTTGCGGCTAACTTTGATGACATTTTATTATTTTAGTTGTTTATTTTATAGATATTGACCATATAGCATGGCCTGATTTATGAATGTATTAAAATTGTTTTAGTAACTTTAGTAACAAACTTCTACTGTTCTTCCTACTAAAACCATACTATAAGCTACTTAACCTCAGGTCGTCAAAATATGTAATTTGTAATCCTCTTGAAAAACATGTGGTGAAGAAATTAGCCCCTGCTTCGGTGGTTGCATAGTCTAAGGCAGTAGTTGACAAACATTTTGATATTGCGGGCTATATGGGCTTATAAAAAAATTTATTGGTGGTCCAGTTTGGAAAAAATATTGAGAAAAATACTTACAGTATGTAAACTTGATATTTTTCAAAAATATTTTTTAGTAGCACGTCTTACAACCCGTTCGGGTTATACGCTTAAGTACTAATTACTGTAATGGTGTTAGGGATTAGGAAGGTCATATTAATAGAAAGTGTTCCCACATTTGCGTGGATGGTAAGTGGGAAAACTATTTTGAACGAGCCACCCTCATTACATCCGAACAAAATTCGAACCCCGATCTCTAGTCTAATCTACTGCGATAGTAATGCCCTAGACCACGTGGCCACCGAAGCGGGTAAGTAATTAGTGATTAGTCCATTTCTATGAACACAATTGTTTGTTCGTTAAATCTTTTTCGGGCCAGATAAAAATTCAGTTAGAGGGCCGGATCCAACCCACGGGTCTTAGGTTGCCAACCACTGGTCTAAGGCGTCACTCTTGCGTTGGACTAGACTGCTGATGACAGGGATATCGGGGTTTGAATCCCGGCCGGGTGTACTGAGGGTGATTTCCCCAAATGGTTTACCATTATCTACATACAAATGCGGGTAAAATTCATCTAAATACATTCTACTTAATCCCTGGCTCATCAGCGTAATTAGTACATATGCGTATAGCCTGAAAAGATAGTAAGACGTGGTGCTAAATAATTTAAAAATCTATTATACTACCGGGATTCGAACACGGGACTTCTAGGTAATTAGTCAGAATTCTGACCCCTAGACCGATTAGCCTGGAACGAGAGATTAGTTGACACTCGAGACTAGACTTTAAATAGGGCCCTTATCCTGTTCAAATGGATTTAACTGGCCCCAAATGGAATCAACCAAGTGTGATATCAACCAGTTTCAGGTACATTTTAACTTTAAGTCCCAACTGGAATAAGTTTTAATCAGTATTAATTGATAAAAGCCATTCAGTAATCAAGCAGTTTAAACAAGTTTAAATATTGATATCATATTCAACAATTACTAACCACGAACAACCAACCATGTATCTATAATCAGTTTTAACCAGTTTCACAATGATAGCCATGTTCAACCAGTTTCAACCCTCAACAATCAGTCATGTAATCAAACCGTTTTAATCAGTTTCAACATGTAAACCATGCCCTATCTAAATTAATCATCAGCAACCTGTTATGCTACTAAACAATTCTTATCAACCATAATGGGGTACCGTATCACCGCCAACCGAAATTTGTAGCATGGTTGGATATGATTACCATATCGAAACTGTCTTTTTGCATGACTGGTGGTTAATGATTAATATTGTTTAAACATGTTTGCCATGTTGTAACGGGGTAAGACCAATAAAAAAGAGTTTTGATTGCATGATGTTGGTTAATGGTTGGTACCATTTGAACATGGCTACCATGTTTAAACTTGTTGAGACTGATAAAAAATAGAGGTTTCATTGCATAGCTGATTTTTCATGGATTATGGTTATATTTAAACTGCTTTAAACTCATAAAAACAGTATGTTTTCATGATTTGTCGTTGATGGTTCATAATAGTTTGAAATGATAAATATCGTTTCTTGTACTTGTTGTGGAGGTTAATACTGGTTGAACATGGTTGCAATGTTGAAATTGGTTAACACTAATTAAAAACGTTATCTTTAAATTAGGAAGAAGATTCCTCCTATACAGTTACAAGATCCAAATAATGGTGCAAGTTAGCGGAAATTACAGTTCCACTTTCATAGAAAAAGCCTTTAGAAATACAAACTTTTTCTGTCACTATTAATAGCAATCTACTATGTTACTATTATGGTTTGATAGTTATTGATAGTGCCTATCAAACTGACAACTGCAGATTAAATTAAATGACGTATGGATATGTGAAAGTATATCTAGTAGCTTATCTAGCTGCCAAATAAGGGTCTTCCTATGAAAATTAGACTGTAATCAAGTTGAGCTGTCTTGACCGTTCAGTCAACCATCAACAACAGAGGAGGAAAGGACAATACACCATAGATGATTTTATTCTTATATATTTACTAAATTTATTATTCAACTTCAAAAAAGAAAGTTTAATATATATTCAATTCACTGGCTTAACAATTTAACTAATACCTTACCCGCTTTGGTGGCCGCCGGCATGGTTATTTTTTCAAGAAACAACCATTTATTACTTAATTCTTAAATAAGTTTTCTTTCTTGATTAAAATGTATTTCCAAGTATTTTTAGTTGAATTTATAAAAAAAATTCTTTCATGTTTACACTGCCCTAAGTTCCCGGCTCATAAGTTGCATACTGTCTACAATGATTTGTACCTAGTTAAATACTCGTGTATGTGACCACACAGGCTAAGGCGTCAGACTACCGGGACCGGGAGGTAGAGATTTAATCTCAGTCCTACTTGCTTATATTTGTCATTTCGTTCACTTAATTTATTAGAGGTACTTAACGTGCACTTTCTGAACCGACTGACTATATCAGTACAAGAGAATGTATATGAGCGAGAACGAAAGAGCCTGCCAATTTTGCCGGTAAAGGTATTTTCACATACCTTCCTGGATTCTTTTACATGCCATAATCGGCATGGGACCGACGGCTTTAATTCTCCTCCGAAGGATTTTTATCGCTCAAGAAAATACGTCGGCCCCGGCTGGATTTGAACTCACGAACAAATATATTTATCAAGTCGTGCTACTAGCACCAGCAGTCATTTTTATCGATATAACCAATAGTCTACCTATAAAATAGTACTTCTAATAGACACTAGAGTAAAATGTTCATTTTCCCTAACTTTTATTCCCACAAAACTTCTACTTTTTGGTTAGGTTAGTTAGTTAAATATCTCAACAGTAAATATGTTAAAAATAAACAAACGAAAAATTATCGAAATGCCACATACCGTATACAGAAACACCAGCCCTGAATTAAAACGTTACACCTTGTTGAAGCACAGATGTCATTATTTGTTTTAATTAGGTAGGGGAAAACGTCTTCACATTAACTTCATTACCTTTAAGACTTGAAGAAAACACAATAAACATACTAATAATAATTTAAAAAAAATAGTTTTCGTTTTGACGTGTTTTTTTAATTACTGTTGTTCAGCTGTTCTTTCAGTGTAGAAAATACTCGAACTTGTTAGAACTCTGAAAACTTTTCTCTCTTTTTTAAAACATCTTTATTTGGTGTTTGACCTGTTTTAAAATTCATAGGGATAAAAATTAGATATACAATTTTCAGAGGTTTCTTTTTAATTAACATAATGTTATGAATGGTTATATTCAAACTAACTTACGTTTTAAATAAAATGAAATTTGAACTTTATTTTGTGTAGTTTTACTAACGCGTGTTAGCGCCAACATTGTTTTATGGATGTGAAATGTAGGTTTGTCAAGAGGAACACAAGAGCAAGGTGAATGTAGTTGTAATGAGATATCTAAGAAATGTACGTGGATAAACTCGTATTGACAGGATCAGTAATGAATGTGTGCAGAAGGAGTGCTGTTTGAAAGGGGACCTAATAGGTCAATGTGAAAGAATTAATTGTCTTAAGTTGGTTTGAGTATGTTGAGAGGATGAGTGTGGTTTGAGTGACAAAGTAAATATATGAAGGTAGAAAGTGTCGATAAAAAGGAAGGGGTAGGCCATGTAAGAGGAGGGTGAATGTTGTAGACGAATGTGTGAAAAAGAGAAACATTAAAAGGTTTAAAAGAATAGAAGAGCATGTATGAGTCGACGTGTTGATGTTGTTGAAGCGAAGGGAGTGTTCAAGGATAGAGAAGTGTGGGGAAAATTGGTGAGGATGGATTAAGTACGGAGTTGTTTTTTTATTTATATGCACAGTTTCTTGCCTATTCCGTAAGGGAACTGCGTGATTATGTAGTAAGTATGTATATATGTATGTATGTAGGAATGTAGGTATGTAGGTATGTATGTATGTATGTATGTTTCTATGCAGGTATGTATGTATGTATGTATTTATGTAGGTATGTAGGTATGTATGTATCTATGCAGGTATGTATGTATTTATGTAGGTATGTATGTATGTATTTATGTAGGTATATATATATATATATATATGTATTTATGTAGGTAGGTATGTATGTATATATGTATGTATCTATGCAGGTATGTATGTATGTATGTATGTATGCATACATGCAGGTATGTATGTTTGTGTGTTATTTACATTTGCACGAACATTAAAAAAAACACCTAATGCCTACAGAAAAAAAATCTTGATCTGGACAGAAAGGTACCTGTGGCACCTCTTAAAAAGTTATTCTTAGCAAGCCGTCTATTTGTTAGTACACTCGAGTACCTAAACAGTTTAAAGAATATTATTTAGTTTATAAATGAATTTTTTAAATCAAATAATTGGTAAACTTTACCTCGAGTAATTAACAAAAATTCCCCATATAATTTTGTATACATTTATAACATTACAGAGGGTAAGCTATATATTTTATTTGTAAATGTGATTTGTTGCCAACTTATGCTAATTAATCCAAGGGATCAAGAGGAGGAATGATATCCAGTGCGCACAAACCCATCTAGTTATATGGAACATAGTATCTCTCAGTAATAATTCCTAGGTCAAATTTCCTTGAAGATAACAGCATGTCGTCTAGAGATTCTGCTCTAATGAGTTTAATTAACTTCCACTCACTCTTTTATAGTTATTCGGGTACCACACATATACCAACTTTGCTCTCTTTATATGAATAATGTAGTTTGAAATGTTTTCTCCTTTCTTATAAAATGTTAATATTTTAAGAAACTACATAATATTTGAAAATGTGTACCTATTTGTTAATAAAATCGTAGTGGGAAGGGCAGAGTATTCCTAATATATTTATATTATATATATTTGTATTAAATATTAAAAGTGACAGATGTATTATCAAATGACTTTACGTTTGTTTGATAATATTACAGTAGTTAAAATAACATTTGACTTTCATACCGTGTCCTATCATGTCCCTACTATAATAATAGAGTGTTTATGGGTATGGGATAGTGTACTTTGCACAAAAATTGTATAGTAAATATGTGTATAATAG
>CABFOW010007971.1:0-20568 GCA_902141385.1 Timema californicum | reverse complement strand
GTACAGTTCCCTCCAAGATAACATCAAGTGGGCTCGAGATGGCTGTAAACAAACAAACAGGAACGACTATGATGTACAAGTGCATAAGTATGATAATCTAAGCAAGGTTCGAACTGAGGATGAAGACCTAGCATCCAGCCCCGGTTCGAACTCTGGTCGCTAGCACAAAAAGTCTGACATCTTACCATAGACTACCTAGCACGTCTTAGTACGCAAGTGTGTGAACTAATTACGAGCTGCTTCAATCACTACCTGTTCTAACGCATTACTCTCGTATTGAGAAGTCTGGGGATCAAGGTTTGACTCTCGCTTTCTATTCTCTCACCATGCAAATTTAAGTACATTTCCTCTAAAAAATATAAGCTTATTAATCCCTAAACAGCGCTAGTATGTAGGCGTATAACCAGAACGTGTAGTAAGATAGATTTGAGTGATATTTTAGTTTACTGTAAATACAAAAAAAAGTTTAAATCCTTGCCGAAGATTGTTGTCTGTCGGACCTAAAGAGGGTGAAAAAAAATATGTATGTTTGTCAGACCTAAAGAAAGATGAGAAAAAAAGAAGATGAAAACTCTTTTCAAAAGCAACTATTCACTTTTAACTCGTAAACTTCGGACCCTTGTGTTTAAAAAAAGAAAGACGGGGAAAAAGAGGGTGAAAAAAGCGTATGTTTAAAACTCATTTCAAAAAGCGACTATTAACCTGTAAACATCGGACCCTTCTGTTAAAAAAAAAGAAAGACGGGAAAAAAGAGTGTGAAAAAAATGTATGTTTAAACTCTTTTCAAAAACGAGTATTCACATTTAACTCGTAAACAATTCAACGATTTTTATTAACTCATATTGTTAGTTAATGATATTATTAACTTAGGTCTTACAAGACGTAGATTAAACAGGGTTCTAAATGATATTTTAACCTGTAAGCAATTCTTTTTAAAGCTTTATTAACTACAACATAGATTAAACGGGGTTCGAACCTTGACCATCAACTTGTAATGATATTTTAACTTGTAAACAATTCTTTTTAAAGGTTTATTAACTTACGAGAGATGGATTAAACGGGGTTTGAACCTTGACCACCAACTCGTAATGATATTTTAACTTGTAAACAATTCTTTTTAAAGCTTTATTAACTTACGAGAGAAAGATTAAACAGGGTTCGAACCTTGACCACCAACTTGTAATGATATTTTAACTTGTAAACAATTCTTTTTTAAAGCTTTATTAACTATGACATAGATTAAGCACACACACTTACCTTCAAAGTTAAGTGATGGCGGTTTTGGTGGCGGTAGAGAGGCCTTTGTAAACAAGTAGTAGATCTGCTTTTGAGATGTCCTCTATCTGGACATCAGTAAGCGTAGAAAATCTCCGTGGCAACCAAACTTGATACTTGCCATCGAGTACGGTATGTATACGGCGGCCGAATCGAGTACTTATCGATTTTATTGAAGAAATACGATATGCACGACCTATCTCTAACTCAGTCAATTTACGCTGAAGTATTTCAGTTCTTCCCACCTCCTGTTAAAAATGCAGCCACAAATTCAGACGACATGACTAATATACCAGCTACCAGTTAATGATTCGGCAAAAAAGGGTTGACCGCGCCCTATTTATAGGCTCCAAGCCACGCCTTCCCCCTCCTCCTTCCACAAGGTTCACAGATCTAAACCCTAAGGTTTATGTTTTTTTTGTCGACCTACTCGACACAAATCTTTGTATCATGGCACTTTTATGAGACGTAGAAAGAAATGTATGTTCTAAAGTTCATGTTTCAGTGAATCAGATAAAATATTTCTGTCCCCCTATGTTTATGTTCTAAAGTTAGTGGTTCGGTGAATCAGATAAGAAATACACACCTGTCACCCAGTATGGTACACCCCAGTCACTACTTCATACTCCCTCCTGTAACCCTTTACCCTCATCCACACGGTATAGTCCTACGTCACAAGAGAAAAAACACACCCCGCCTGCCGGGAGAGAGAGAGGGAGAACCCAATAAAAATACACACCTGTCACTACTTCATGCTCCCTCCTGTAAGCCTTTACCCTTATCCACAGGGTATAGTCCTACGTCACGAGAGGGAGAAGCCTGGAGAGAGAGGGAGAACCGGGCCCGCCGGACAAGAGATCTTCCCCCACACACGCATTATGCTAATGAGTCCTAGTATCAACACCAGCTTCTTAACCCCCTTCTCCTCTCCTCCCCTCCTCCCCCCCAAAGTCGTCATCAAACATAGTCAGCCCATCCCATTATGCTAATGTGTCACAGAAACCACAGTACCTTCTCTCCTCCCTCACACCTCCCCTCAGAAGCCCGCCACACTGTCACAGAAACAACACTACCTTCCCTCCCTCCTCACCCCTCCCCCACCCCTCACACCTTAGGNACCTTAGGGAGACCACCCCCACCTCCGATTATGCAAATGAGTCATCGGAACTGCACTTTCCCCCTACTTCCCGGACCTCTAATTTTGATCATTTAAGCCTAGTTACCTAAAATAATAACATTTCACCCTACCTAACCTAAAACATATGCTTTTTCCAAACATCAAAATAATATAAACCAATATTTATGTTTATAATTTAAACAAATCCTTTTCTTTTTAGGTTTTAAGAATTTAATCACCTATATTGAGCCTCGCTATAAATTACCAAATAGGACTACATTTTCACGGAAAATAATCCCAGAAATGTATGAATAAGAGAGAAATAAAGCACAGGAACAGCTAAACAATGTTCAGTACATTGGTCTAACAATCGACATGTGGTCGTCTATAGCTAAACAGGACTATATGTCATTTGACATCCCATTTTTTTAGTGAAGACTTTGTTTAGAGGTTATACCTTTCACTCCAGAGTATCACAATACACAGAACATTGCAGAGTTTTTTAATGATACCATCAAGGACTGGGGAATTTCAAAGTCTCAGATCCATGGTGTAGTCAGTAACAATGCACGACACATTACTCTACCACTGCAATAAGCCGAAGTGAATCATGTACCATGCGCTGCCCACACACTTCATCTTGTGGTTCATCCCTCATTAATGAACTAACGAAGTGGGAATGACATGTGTGCCCGTGCAAGACGAGTAGTTGGTCATTTCAAACAGTCATTCTTTTTTTTTTAATTAATGAGTTTCAAACGGCAAACAATCTACTCAAATGCCACTTAATCCAGGATGAACCAATACGGTGGAACTCCACCTACCTTATGCTCGAAAGACTGCATATTCAAAGGAAATCAGTGATGTATCTTATTCCTGACCTATACCTGAATTTAGATCTATCTACTCATGATTGGTCCCTTATGGATAAGGTACTCACAGTCTTAGAAACATTTCGCGGGGCTACATCAGCAATCAGCAATGAACAAACTACCATATCAGAAGTAATCCCTATAGTCAATGGTATCAAACTAGACATGGAGTCCTTCCAAGACACATCTCTTGGCCCCATAGTGAAAGATGTGTTGCACAATCTCAAAACCTATTAAGTCAACATTGAAGAAAATAATCTTTTTTCATTTGCTACAATATTGGATCCTAGATTCATAGTTGATGTGTTCAGTTCCCCCCAATCTTCAAAAGAAGCAAAGTCTCAACTGGAGGCTAAGTTGAGCGAGGAAGAGGAGGAGGAGGAAGAGGAACCACCTGCTAAACTGAGTCGAGTTGAGACTGCTTTAGAACCTATTGCTTTTGTTTACTCCATATTAATTGCGTCTAAAGGAAATATCCAAACTAGGCCTAATAATGTAATGTCGCCAAAAATACAATTAGAAAGGTATTTGTTGGAACCATTATTGGCTGCCAACCAATCACCTTTCAATTACTGGAGAAGCTCCCCTTTTAAAAACTTAAAACAAATGGCGAGGAAGTACATTACTTCATCTGCCGGGTCCGTATCATCAGAGAGACTCTTTAGCACAGCAGGATTGGTCAGCGATAGAGAAAGAAGCTCACTCCAACCAAACAAAGTCAAGATGCTGGTATTTTTAAATAAAAATTTAAAGCCCACACATCAGTAAACATACTTTTAATAAGCCTACTTATGTAAAGTTTATTCGGGTGTAATATTTGTCAAGAAATTTTTTAAATTATTGAAACAATTTTCATTTGGGTAAACATGATATTAGTTACAGTTATTTAATTATAATAATTTGCCATATTTTAATAGACATTGGGTGTATAAATCCCTATATCATCTTAAAACAAAATAGGTGTAGGCCTATTCTCCCTGTGTGCAAAAATGTGTTTGCTTTGATTATTTTTTATCGTTGACATTAAATTTAAATTTGCTGATTATGATGTATCTTTGTCTAATGAAAGGGTCACTAGGCCTATTTAATCATAAATGTTAAAGCATATTTTAATTATCTAACATGTACCGGTATACAAGTCTGTGTTTAATCTAAATCAAAATTTGTGTATTCTCCTTGTGTACAGAAATTTGTGTGCCTTGATTTTTTTTTCATGAACATTATAATTAAATTTGCAGTTTATTATTGTGATTTGTTTTTGTTTAATGACAGGTTCAGTTGTCTTAGCAGTAACAATAAGAAGGAATAATTAAACAACCTTTGCATTTTAAACGTTTCTATTTACATGTTATTAAAACAAACCTATATTGGACATTATAAAACTAGTAAGAGTAACATTTTTTTGCTTTAAGAGTCATTTTACTTTATACACATATACAAATTTAAAACAAAGATAATCGGCATCGGTGATCGGCCTAATCGGCAAAAAAAGATCGGCATCGGAATAATCGGCAAAATAGCTGATCGGCCCTGCTCTAATAACAAGTCATATTAGAATATTTAAATATCAATCGAAATAGAGATATCGGAAATAATCAAAAATTAAATGTGAACAGAAATGACCCAACTTAAGGTACTGAACATACGTAACAAATATGCGATAAATTCTACCTAACCCAATTTAATCATCGCCATTTTGTTTGGTAGATTACGTTGTATTAAACCAATATGTTTCTATCTATAAGTAAACTAATTTAAACAAAAATAAATAAATATATTTTCTTGGTAAGAGCCTCACCTTTACCCCAACGACTGGGGTCAATTATATACTTGTTTCAAGTCTCTCCAAATCCTCGAGCTTTTCAACAGGAAACTCAAAATTGTAGATAACATAACTTTCATTTGAAACATGGCGTATTTTGCACCAACACAAACTCTGGGACGATCAGAAAAGGGTTTGAAAACAAATGGATGTCTTGTAGACTTCTTTTCTGGAGAAAAGTTATCTGGATAAAACTTGTCTGAGTTCGTAAAGTATTTAGGATTCCTCTGAGTTACTAAAAAGTTGATCATTATGGTACAATCAGCAGGGATAATATAGTTCTTGATTGGTATTTCTTCTTCAACATCCCTAATAGTTATTGGTACCGAAGGATAAAGACGAAGTGTTTCCATGATGATCTGTTCCAGATAAGTCATTTCTTTAAGATCCTCGAATGTTGCCGGTTGCATTTTATCGTTCCCGGAAATATCAACCAACTCTTGGAAGGCCCTGTCTTGGATGTCCGGATGGAAGGCAAGATGCATCAGAGCGAAACTGCTTCCGCTAGCAGTTGTTTTGAACCCAACAATCATTGTGCTAACAGTTTCACCACGGATTTCTTCTTCAGATAACACTGGAGATCCACTGAACAAAGATTCCACAAGATGATCTAAATATCCTAGTCTAGTATAACCGAAATTACTTTCATACTCTTTGTTTGGTCTGTTTTCTATCATTTTATTTTTCACAATACTTATTTTTTCACTCCCCACAAAGTTTGTAAAGTCAACTAAATCTTTATAATGGTTTTAAGAAATTTTTGGATATTGTAAAGCATGAAATTTTGGCTAGTATGAGCTCACTAGGTTTTTTAAGGCAACCATTGTAAACATTTTAAAATCATGTATGCAAGATAAGTAATCTTCTAGTTTTTGATTATTCTTATCTATATCAACACCCATTAATGTTGACCCCACCATGTGACGATTGTAATAACATATCACGCTAAATATATCCATCTCCTTACCGTTTGCTTCACTTGGCCATCTGTTTACTAGTTCAAACGAGTGTGTTTGGAAAATACTAATATAATTTTTCAGTATAATTAATTTAAAAGTCGGCATAATCTCCTTTCAATGATACACCTATTTATCGCCACCAAGAGTAAATAAGCCCTCACCTGCTTGTCCATGATTGAAAACAGCTTTCAAAAACTTCCTACCCAAATACTTAGTATCTTTAGAACAGTCTCTACATCATCTGGGTCTGATACAGTTACCCATAGCCATGAACCTACCCAGATTTTCACTGTTGGCAGTCCTTTTCAAATGAGTTCTAAAAAATTTCAATCACTTTTTGTTAGCTCCAATGAGAGAAAGATCGGTCACGAGTATAGGTTAACCATATTTTATTCCAGGGATCTTTGATGCCAAATACCAGTCTCTTCTTCTTTTCCAGCAATAGCGCATGATCCAATGATCACAAACTATAATCACCACCCATACTGTAATCAGCATTGTGGAACACTGAATTACAACTCTTGTCACAGCTTGTTTGAAATTTACATTAGTGTGAAAGAAAACTACTTTTTACTCCTTATGTAAAGTGATTTATAATTATCCATCAATGTTATTTGCCCATGGTGGTCCTGTTTTATCTAATTATGTGCTAACTATCCTCTAAAATGAAAGTCTTTTACAATTAATTTATACCGAAGATTAATTATTTGATAGTAGCCATATGTAAATAACATTTTCTTCTATCGATGAGAGTCGCTATGAAAACTTATTTTCTGCTGTTAAATATTTCTTGAATTGGTTTGATTTAATGATCTTTTACTCAGACATGTTGGTAAATGATTAAATGGCAGAACCATTTAATATGTTTTACGTTTGCAAGGCCAGTTTTTGAATTCTGTCTGGATTTACTAAGGAGCGCTTTTAACTCTTCTAACACATAAGTTAACCCGTGATTTCTATAAATTATTACTTCCCTATCCCTACTATTAAATTAGATTTAGGGTGAATTACTATAAACTAACTAAAAATATTCAATCCAAAATTAATTCATATGTTTTATTGATTAAAATATGACCTAAAATGTAAATTATTTTAAGTACCTTTACTTTAAAAATTAACTTCTAGTCAGAAGATAACCCTACTAATAATATTAACTCTATTTTAAGAAAAAAAAATCGTAATTCAAATTAATTCTTAATATCGGGAAAAAATACTGAATTTTTTAATGCAATAAACAGAATTTCTAGACACTCTTGTGGATTAATACATTATGTTGTAATATATAAGAATATTTGTGAAACACGAACAAAATAATAAGAATATAGACCATAATATAAATTAATCTTTATTTGAAAAATAATGGGAAACCGAATTCAAATAGAGATAAAACACCAAATAAAATTATACAATTTATTTTACAATGTAGGCCAAAAATATACTCATCAATTGCAAATTTTTGTTTGTGTGTACAGGAGTAATGTAAAAAAAAAAACCTAACAAGTCTCGCAGCTTCTCAAATTGCAGTACAGGCTCTTATGAACTATTACCATCTCTTTCCAACCCATTGGTTTCTACGTTAGGTCTATCCTTTTTCTACCAGGCGGAATTGCAATTTTGTATCTTAAATTTGAATATAGTTATTTCTATTAATATATGCATATTAAAGATCATTTACTTATTCATATTGTGATATCATTTTAAATTACAATAGACGTTATTAAATCACTATTTTTTCAAAATATGAAAATATGGATTATGTTAAAGTTTCAAGAGGTTCCAAATATATCACGTCATAAGTTTCGTTCCAATTCTGTGGAAAAGCCAGTAATTATATGAGGGCTGTTATAATAACTATGAACAAAGTCTGAAAAGTCTGAAAGTAATATCTTTTACACAATGTTAAAAAATAATTAAAACGTATTACACCTCCTGGAATATGTAAAGTAAAACATAAAAATGTTATCTTAGTTATCTTGTTAGAAACTTTTTTCTTTAGATTTTTCATAGGTAGATTATGTTTAAAAAACGATAAGAAAGCCTTAAATTCTATTTTTGAAAAACTATGGGCCAATAGCGCCTCCATATTTTTGTGTGGTAGCGTTTTGAAGTTGAAGAGGGTGTAGTTCACTTTACGCTCTGTCTGGTCTTGAAGAGCAGTATAATGTTATACAGTAGTAGCGTTGAAAACTGAAGCGTTAGTTTATCCCATCCACTTCAAAATTAGTAATATTGGTTTCACAAAATATAAGGTTCACTCACTTATTCATTCATTGTAATCATCTTCGTTTGTAATTATAGTTTAAATGTTTTATTATTTATACTTGCCAAGACATTGTTTTTTTCACTAAAATACAGGTGCATATACTCTCAGCCACTTTCCTCATCCTTTACTCCGTTATATTATTGATTTAAGCCATTGTAAGATTCTTAAAGTAATAACACAGTCTTCAGGCGTAGCACTCCGTGTAAACATAAATATAATCCCGCTGAGCTTCGCACTAATGAATCCTACTGATGACAGTCCTCTTGGAAAAGCAAAGTCACAGTGGTTTGAAATCATTCCAAAAATCTCTCTCCAGTTGTGAGCCATTATTCTTGTTTTTCAGATTACAGTAATTATTTTTGCGTGGGCCTACAGAGTCCTAAGAGTGTTTGGTGGCTTAATCGTAATTGTTATCAAACGTTTAACCATATTATAGTTTAATTTTTCCTTATATTTTATTTTTAATATATTTTATTTTAAATGTAATACTAATTTTATATATTATTTATTATTGATTTATAGTTGTTAATGCTAGTTTTTAAACTATTTCTAATTGAAACGGTTAATTGAAAAGTGCATTACATAGTATTATTGAGAATCAAAGAACGTCAAATAGTAATCAACGTTTTCATTTATTTAATAAGACAATGAATGTCAGCCAAAGCAGTTAGGGAAACATGTATAGCCACGAAATGCTTTGAAATAACTATTTGCGCATTAAGAGATGAACAAAAATGTGGTCCTTTGCGGACTCTTTCAAATAAAAAACAAAAAAGGAAAGGTAAACACAAAAATTCACGAACGCACACATACGACGGTATCGTACAAAGTGTTTTTTGTCGTCTTATACATTCCTTGTTGTTTGACAACTTTCCCCCAACTTTAAATATTATTTTAGCGAGGATAAATGCATACCACACAGTGAAAAATTTCTCACGAAATACCTCATACAGATTTTTGCAAGAGATTGGTTTTAAGTACGAATGAATCGGTAACAAGCGTGCTTTCATCGAAATAGATTACATTGTTAGGTGACATCATAAGTATTTGAAGGATATTAAGAAGTTCAGAGCTGAAGGTAGATCTATTATTTATACAGATGCATCATGGGTAAATGTTGGACAAGTAGTTTCCAAGGAGTGGAAAGATACTACCATTCAGAGTCCTCGGCAAACATTTCTTGAGGGATTAAGCACGGGACTAAAGCCAACATGGGCTTACCGGCTGCTTTGCGATGGTTCACTCTGGAAATGTCACTGGCTTTGTTGAAGGTGCTGAACTCAAGGTTTGGTGCAAGGAAAACTAAGCAGGTGCCCATGACAAAATAGATGGTGACGTTTATGAAAAGTGGTTTTCAAAACAATTACTCCCTAATACACCTGAAGGAGCTGTTATCGTAGTCGATAATACAGCTTATCACAGCATAAGGTGTGGAGCAATTCCAACCACATCATGGCGTAAAGCTTAAATAACAGAGTGGCTTATCCAAAATAACATTGATGTTGATGACAAAATGTTTAAACTGGAAATGCCGTATTTGGTTTCGCAACACAAATACAAACACAAATTTGAAAAATACAAGGTGGATGAGATAGAGAAGGTGGTGAATCGACGTCATTCGTTTACCTTCATATCATTGTGAACATAACCCTATAGAGATGGTGTGGGCTCAGGTTAAAACATCTATTAAAATGAACTGTGCTAGTTTAGAGGTTAAAGATATGAGGAATTTAATAGCTGCCGCGTATGAAAAGATTTCTTTAGAAAACTGGTCCAGTTATGTAAATCACGTTAACAAAATTTAAAATGATATATGGAAAGCAAACAAGCTGCAAGATGACGAGGAGAAGTTTTTTTTAAATAAATAAATATTAAATTCATCATATCCATCGTCCCCTGTGTCATCTCCTCCACCTATGAGTCCACCTACTCACTCTCAAAACTTCGAGCTACCTTGGCCATCCAATAAACACTACTTCACAATTGGTGGAGACATACCTTTGCGCGGGGACAGCGATGAAGTATAAATGTATTTTTTTATGTTTAAACAAATATGTTATTTACTTTACAGAGAAGGCTTAAATTTGCCTTGAATGGTTTTTTAGAACTCTGTCTGCCCCTTTATAATCACCGGAATTTTAATTTATAAACTATTGTGAATTCATTTATTATTATTATTAATTAGTTTTAGTTTTTATTTTAATAAAGATGAATTAGGTAATTTTTTTATAAAAGTGCAAACACATTCACATGCAAACAGGGATTAAATTTGTATAAATATATGTACTTTGGAAGACCATTTTGAAAAGTTTAGATCTCCAGCTTATTCATCGCAGGTGACAGTGTGCAGTCTATATTAAAAGCCGCATAAATATAATAATAAATATAATACTAAACAATTCTTGACAAGAAAAGCTTAACATTGATTGCCATAACCTATATAAATTTAGTATAATTTGATAAGTTTGATTCTAAAAGTTTTCCATCTCTTTCGAGCGGGTGATATCTGGCAACCGCGCGCTTTTTAAGACCTGTATTGCAGAATAAGAGTATAACGGACTATGGCTATACATTTTAAGCAATATATTTATAGCCATTATCTAAATAATTAGAATTCTCAAAAAATACTTCTTAGTTGAAGACCATTTATATACATTTTTATTAAAACTAAGCAAAGAGGGTTATTTTTCAAGTCAAATACTCTCCAGATACACATTTGGAACCAAATCGTTTAAGATATTTTAAAAATATTTTAAGTTTTGGAAAATAGATCATCAGTAATTCTCTCGATATGTGAAAGTAAAAAACTTTATGGAAGAGGTGTTTTTTGATCCAGTGTATTTGATTATTATAAGCTATGTAAATATTTGTCTTTACAACCCTTTACATAAAACAAAGAACATCAACATCAGAATAACAGAAACAGAATAAAATGCTTTATTGATAACTTAATTTTGATATTAAATATAAGTAACTAGCAATTAGTAAAATTAATTTTTAATAAATAAAGGGGGAGTTTTATCCATAAAAAATCCTCTTTGCTACGACATTATCTCTAACTAATAGGATATATATATCCTATTAGTTAGAGCTGTGTGTGTGTGTGTGTATATATATATATATATATATACAACCTGTTAAAGTATTATTGAAGGATACCTTAATATACTCTAGGGTAGGTTGTAAGCTTGTTTGGTGACTTTTATCTATCAACAAGTGATCTATTGGCTTATGTCTAAGTATATTTATGAATTATGAATATCCTTATGCTCGAAACAAGTATTTTTCAAGGTTATATTATGTGGTTACATTTATCAATCTCATAACCTTACCATTACTGACATCATGCAATCTTTCTTTTCCTATTGTGGGTTTAAATAATCATATTTTTTGTATATTTGCACTTAAGTCACCTATTCTAGTTTTCATGTGATAGGCTTATAACTGGTTCTATATGTGTTTTAGCACCTCCTAGAAAACATACTCTAACAAACCATCTTTGCCTTCTGTTAGAAAGTGCACATTGATGTGATGGTATCACCAATATTCTTGACATACTAGCGTTAATTTATTTTATGTCCCTAACTGCTGACACATAACTATTATGTGGATTAGAAATCCTGTTGTCAAGCTATGTTTATCAATTCCACCATACGAATATGTTTTCCTCTGATCCTCTAATCTCTTTTATAGCCAAAATATCTACTACGAATATTCTTAATTAATTAATCATTGATTGTGGTGCCCCCGGTCTGTATGTATGCTTCTAACATTTCACGTCCCAATACTAATCTCTTTCCTAAATTGACTATCCCATGACTTCCCGCTATGTTACTAACTTAATTTTATAGTTGACTTCTATTGTAAAAAAAAAATCTTAGTCAGAGCTCAAAGATGAATTAATATAAGTTTCAATTTTGATTTTCAATCATCATTGATATAGTGTTTTTTAAACATTTACGATTAACTAATAATTATATTTTGAACATCACCTACTCAAACATTCTCTTGTATTTCTTTAGTATTTATAGTATATTCTTCTTTTTTTTAAAGTAAATATAATTCAGGAGAAATATTGTGTGACACAATCGCAAAAATAATTGTCATATTGAATATTATGGTTCCAAAGATAATTTTCAAAATTAAGTTTTCAGGAAAGTACCCTAATGAAAATTTCCCTCATAGATCATAAACATGATTTTGTTAATTACAATAAACACTCTTTATACATAAGGTTTAAAATATAAGTTTAAATATTTTAAACAAAATTCAAATTTTTTAAAATAAATTATTTGTAAGTTGCATTAAAAATATTTAGTAATTTGCAAAAATTAAAAACGTAGTTTCATTTTCTTGAAAATCTATTGTAAGAGACCCATTTATAAATAAATCTTCAATGCTAGGTTTACATAAATTCTAATATTATAAAATTTATCGTAAATAAACCGTATTAATACAAATTTATTTACGAAAAATAATATTACTATAGCCTATTAGTATTAATAATATAATATAGTTCCCCAATACCAATTTCAAACAAATTTACTGGTCTCATTTAAAACAACTCAAATCAACTCAATCGTTATTTAAATACAAAACTAGAGCTAATTTTAAATAATTCAAAATTCAAAAATAAGTTGTCGGTTAGCTAACCTTGAAGAAATCTTGTTCAAATACAAGTATACAATTTTATTTTTTATGTTAACACTCCTCATATATACACTTTAAACAAAATCATCAAATCCATTATCAAAATATATTGAGTTTTCAAAAATCAAACTGGCTACGCAGTCTCATTGGAATCATTTTAAAAATTTCTTAATTTTTGAAAGTTATGTCATTTTCTAAATAAACCTTAATCTAGCTTTTATCAGAAAAACAATCATACAGTTTAATATATCATGTCAAATACTACTAAGACACCTATTTTGAGCAAAATCGTTAGTATTTTTTTAAATAGTTGATTAAGGTTTAGAAAAAGTAGTCTCTTGTAAGCTGCCAATAAGTAAATGTTAAACCCTAAAATAGGTTTACAGTGATATCTTAAATTTCAAACACTCTCAAGATACATGATCATAAGAGCCATTTTAGAATATTAAAATTTTTTGAAAAATTCGTTAAGAGTTAACTATTCGTAAATTAAATTTATCTCCAAAATAAGTTTTTGGTGTGATTTGGCATACCACACAATTCCCAGATATAAATTTAAAAGATGATCACTAAAGCAATTTTTTAATATTTCAAATTTTCATAAAATTTCCTATTGTTAGCTACCCTCTATTGAATTTTGGTCCCAAAACTAATGGAACAGTGATATTTTTAATGTTAAACAAATCCCAGATATTGATTTAAAACAAAATCATAAAAACATTTTCGAAAATTTTTATATTCATAAATATCAACCATCAGTAAACTACCCTTAATTTGAAGGTCATGTTTAAAATAAAAAAAATAGAATATTGTCTGATGGAAAGCACTATAAAATATAAAGTCTGATCACAATTCATCTGACCGTTATAGATAAGTGACTATGGACAGACTGACAGACAGATGGACGTGGGGACGGACAAACATGTAAAATTTACGTTTTGGGTTTGGGCTCACATAAAACATAAGGGAATCATATACGCGAGATAGATTTTTTACACAAATACATTCCTTTCTCTAGATAAAATAGAGTAAAAGGTAAGTCCGTTCATATGTCAGTGCCCCTACTATAGCTTATTAATTGTACTCGCAAAGTTTAAAAACATATTTATCTTCCGTTTATCCGTCAAGTGGGAATGGAAATACGGCGAGAAAAGGTCCGGGTTTTTGCATGTATTTTTTTAAATTGCGTTTTTTGCTAGAAATAAATCTAGGATTGCTTCTATATAAACATACCTGAATTTTATTTACATGATTATCTCAAGAGTTGTTGAATATTTGTTGAGTTTGTTTTGAAATTTAATGACCACTTTTTTCACTTAATTTAACATTTTCTCATAATCAGTAATATTCTTGACAGGTATTTAATAACTTTTATTACCATGTGAAGTAAACTAAACTCTACGTTTGTATTGAAGCAATATTTGGTTTAATTTTGTTCAAAGAATTGTTTTGTTATAAAAACCTATAAAGCACTGGTCTTTTCTCGAGTTCCTTACATCCCCACCTTAAGGGTAGCTATATTCCATTCACGTTAGGAATTACTCTCTGAAAGGACTTTTTCCTACCAATATCCTACTATATAGTAGATTTATGGTAGGGAAAAAGGCCTTTCAGAAGTCAATTCCTACGGTGAATGGAATATATATTACCTTTCTCACTTCACTGTGGTGTGTTCCTCAGGTAGGACCATGTGATAATAGTTCAGAGAAGGACTTACATTTAATATTAGATCCAATATAAGCTCTAGTATACTTAAACACTTGGTTCTTAATACTTTCTAGTTCATGAAGCCATTTGATAATCTAAAGAAGGCATGGGTAAAAATGGACGTAAATACACTCATACACAATCTTTCATATAATTTAATTTAATGTAGAATAAATTGGTTACATTTAAAATGACATAACTATTAAACAATCTTTACAACGAGTAGTCATCATTTGGTATGAAATCATATGGGCTAAATTTAGGTGAAATGACTTAATGCCAAATTACTTTGAGGTCAAGTGACTTTAGGCTAATTGACTTTTCCCACATGATTCTCTGGATAGTTAATTGTTAAGCTAAATGACTTTAGACTAATTGACCTTAGTTCAAATGGATTTTTATTTCATGAATATTAAATATAGACCATTTATTTAAAGTATATTTATGTATTCATCGGAACCATTCATTAAAATTTGTTTTAATGTTACTATTGGCGAGGGAGTCATATTTAGATATATAATATTTACAATAGATTCCAAATACCTATAATCATTCTCGAACTTAATACCTGTACAGGACTAAGAGGTATAAGTTTATCTACTTTTTAATTCCAGTGATCATTGATCGACGCCCAAAATCACTCGTGTAAGTGCATTGTAGAACGTGTACAAGTCAATTATTGTGAAGCCGTTTGAACTACTGTGTGTTGGATTTATGCTTTTATGTATTTATTGATTAAACTTATAACCCTCCACCTCATCTAAATACCAATGAAGTAACAATAAAAATGATTTAGTGCTATCCAAAAAAGAACTTAAATATTTCCAAGTGAAAATAATTTAGAAATTTTCATAGCCTCAATTAACAATTTATGTTCTAGTAGATCTTCCATTTCTCTCAATTTATCTGAGGAAAAACTAAGAAAATGGTAAATGTGTAGTGAATAGTACCAATATATTCCTTGTAAAATTGTAGCAGGAGCAATGGTGTTAAATTTTATCTAACATTTTGTATGAGAAAAATATGAATTTGCTAAATTGCCGTAATTGTGGTGCAAAAGATTAGGTTGGATTATTTGAGCTTCCTGATAAAATGACAACGAATTGTTGAAAATTTAATAACTTTGTGTAAAACGTGCAATGATAATTGATCCCTTTTGATATAAAGTAGAACTGTAAGTAGTCATTACAACACACATTTAAGACTAGCGTATACCTTATAATTTGGTTAATAGGTAAAGACCAGGATTACGAAGAAACATTTTGTTACGTCATGAGCGAGATACCTGTTAACTACAATTTTTTATGTATATAATAAAGTTATTAATATTCTGTATGGAAAGTAACTTAAACTTTAATGATAAATGTGTCCAGACAATCAGTGATAGACAATAATGGGGGCAATGACATATGCAATAATTAGAGCACTAAATAAATCCCGGCAAAAGTGTGGCCACACGTCGTTGTATGGTCTGGTTACGGTCACAATCTTGGACATTTGCAATATATATATGATGTAGAGTGTTTGTAAAAATATTGTTCAACATTCAGAGCTATAAGAGTTATTACAGATAATATAAACTGTGTCGCAAATTATAAAGAAACACATAACTACATGAAGGTATATATAGTTCTAAAACTGTTCAAACAATCAAAAGATCGTATTATCCCATTACGTTACATGATATATTGTAACGTGTACATTGTGTAACGAAGGCTTCCAAGACTTTGTCCTTTGTTTTGTGGTTGATTTAAGTTTTATATAATGAGAAGTGTATTGTAGCAATAGCTGCTGGCTTAGTTTTAATTTAAATTTTCGCGCTTCAGATGGCATAGTCTCGGCCATGTGTTTTAAATTGATTAAATTTCTTAAATTAGTGCGTGTACGTTGGTAAGGTTTGTTCTTGAAGTCAGCGTCACTCTCTACCATGTATTCATCTCGAGTAGACTTGTTTCAATAACTTTGAAGATGAAATCATACAGAACAAATATATATTTATTATATTATAGTTAATTGTAAATGATGATAAAATAACTCTTAGCCTTGAGTACTGCTAGGGCTTCTAATTTGTTGTTGGAAACAACCCTTATGGAAAGGCTGTTGGTATAATAAAGTTGAAATGTGTAGGTCACGTGTGGAAAAGAATGGAAACTCATTAGAATACAAAGGCAAAACACACTCTGATGCTAAAAGACTATTGAGTAGAGGTTGATTTACCAATGGGAATATTGATGGCCTTCAAAGATATTATGGATCTGCTATGATAAATAACAATAATAGCTTAGATTTTATATAAAAAAAGTATTTTGGGATTCATTCTTTTACATGTTTCTACGGATGAAGATCCACATTATGATATGTTCATTAGGATGATATTCCTGAAGCAAGTACAACCATGTCGGTGCACGATGGTAAGTTTGCCTTCACGAAGACAATTCCTTGCCAGTAGCTGCTTGGATGAAAATAAAGCCTGTATTGAATGATTTGTGCAAACCCATTCTCTTTAAGAAGTACTAATATGGTTAAGCTCAAAATACAAACTGGTTCTTCACTAGTACGGTATGGGAAAGAATACCTAAAGTATGTTTCTCAGCAAAAACAGATTGAAAAGGGATGCATTAGATTATTTGTATGTTTCAATTATTTCTGTTTAGTTAAATTAAAAGTTTTAGAATATATCTTTGTTACAAAGTTGGTGTATACATTATTATTGAAGATAGAGTTTTACATTTTAAAAGCTTCCATGAGACAAAAAGAGCATTAAAAAACTCACTCAATAAATGAGCAAGCTAAATAAATGTGCGGAATGGAAAATATTTTGGAAAATAAATTCGATGATTCAAATGATCATGATTATGCTGTTGGATTTCATTAGATAAGATAAAATTGAAGTCAATTAGATTTATTTGGAAAAATTGATATTATATTTTAAACCTTTTTATCTCAAAACCATATTTTATTTATTAAATAAACACCTCTCAAAATCTTTCAACCATATTTTAATCAAAGGATTACCATTTAATCTTGAAATTTTACTATATAATAATCTTGTTCATAAAGTCTCCATGACCGATAAGCTGGAAAAACTAAATTATTAACAATGAAATCCAAACAAAAGTTGGTGTTAAAACACACCAATTGGAAGAAAAGATAATCTCATAGACATTTAATTTCAAAACTCAACCTCGATTCATTTAGAATTTTATAGATTTATAAAAACCATCAATGTGAATTTCAATATATTTGGTCAGTAGATTTTTAAATATATATACACACACGTAAAAATTATCTAAAAGGGTGTTCCTTAATTTAATATTTTACATTTTTTCTGTATAAAATATTTTTCAATTTCAATTCAGAAATAATAGCGTCTTTGAGTAATTTAAAACATATAAATGTGGTAAGTAGGGAAATTAATTATTCACATTAAACTACAGATTTTGGTTTAGTTTATTTAGTTTTATTTAAATAAAATTATTGTTACACTAGATTTAGCCTGAATTACCATTAATATTTTTGATTTATTATTTTAAATCTAAAAACAACCAAAATAAATTATAATAACAAATATGAAAGTATTGAAATAAATAATATGAAACTTTTTTAGTAAAGTTTCTACATTGATTATTACTTGTTAATTTACATTTCATACATACCCAAATGTTTTCTTGAACAAACACCAATGTAAAATAAATTTGTGTAAGATACTCTAAGAATACATTTACCGCTTATAGGGTTCATTTAATTGAAAATAGGTTGGGTCCCAACAATTTGTTGAACAGAGTGTACACTAAAATTAAGAATGTTCAGCTACAAAAGTGTATAGTTGAAACTAGGGATAAATGCGACTTAGGATAGCCGCCTATTTTACGATTACGATTAAATCCCTAGTCTTGACACGATATCTTCCGTACTGGCAATGTAAATTCCAGTTAGGGATGAACGGCCGGTTCATGACCCGGTGTTAATGCAGGGACAAACCTACTGACCAGCAGGACAGTTGTGTTCGCTACTTCAACAGAGGATTTAATCAAACTTGATAACTCCGAATGGTCTAAGAATATATTAGATTTAGGGTAGTTTACCCAGGGACAGATACGATACATCTAGCACCTTTTTTAAAAATATAATTCTATATTTTATATTCATGTTATCAAACTAGTTAGTTATAAAATATTAAAACTCTTTCTATTATTTAAATATGTGTGTGTACCAACTTCTATGAGCTGGAAACCGGTCGTAACAATTATATAAATACATTAATAATAAATTAATTGTAATGGTCAAGATAAATCGTGAGAATGCCATTGAATCACAAGAAAAAATATATGGTACGATGCATAGAACAAAATTTATATTTTAAATAAAAGAAATACTATATACTCACAAAATTTTTGAATCAAAATATTTCACATTTATAAAGAGGAATCTTTCTCTACACCAAAAATGGATTATGATTAATTTAATTTGACAAAGAGATCCACACTAGGTGTTTTTCTATATCCAAAATAATATTGGTAATTATAAAAATGTATTTTAAATAATTGATTTTAATTTTAAATGGTACTACATTTTTACAATGTTGTTATAGTTTAGTATCTCAAATTGTTCGTAGATATGATCAGATTTGGAAATTTTCGCTTGTGTTAAGTGCCGTCAAATATATGTTCATGGGAAAATGAGATTTATAATTTTGTCTATAATGTTAAGCAGTACCAAGATACACAATTCAATCAAAATTTCTAAATCAAAATTTCTCTTTTGGCCCTTTATTAAACTAATTTTAGAGTTAGTTACCTAATTTCAAAAATATATCGGGAACGTGTTGAGAAACCTCAATACCAGGTCTTAGTCTGATCGGTAAAATAGTTAGAAGATAATCTTATAGTTTTAAATTAGGCTAAAACTTTGAAACCAGGCGTATCAACATTTCCTAACATAAATATATGATGTTTATTTCAATTAAATAGGGATTAAATATTGGGCTAAATTGGTAGACGTTAGCATTTATTTATTTTAATACTACCGGCAGGTTAGTATACATTGAAATGTTTTAAATTTAATAAAAATATTTCCTAAATGAGTCAAACTATAAAAAACACTGGAATTAAAATATATATTTTTTATTTACAGATATATTATTATGTAAATAACGTAACTGGACTGAGAATTAAAATGAGTTTTTAAATAAAAATACCTTACAACCTTGTCTTACTTCCCATTCGAGCTAAATGCTCTGAATAAATCTAATCCATGTGCAATTTGCCATACACTGTACTGTCCATAGTAGGAATTAATATTGTATGTAATTTGGTTTAGCCTACAGTGAGTTAACTAATGAAGATCACTAGCAGGCGGAGAAGGACTAAATGTTCCGATTGAGTGGATGTTACTGTGTGGTGTAATAATGTATGTTTTATTTTTAGGAAACCCAAAATGTACAATCCATATACCCGGAAAAGTAGCAGTTTAAAATTGATGTACCACTTTATGGCCCTATATTTTAACTTATAAGCTACACCAAATATTAATAATGCAATGTAAGCTGTTAATATTGCATAGTAAACCAAGGGTATATATTTAACACATGGAACATACACGATAAGGTTTAACTAACACGATTTAATCCTGGTCAATTCTTTTGTTTAATTATATGGTTTCAAATATATCATTTTTCTATAAGCATATCTATTTAAAAAGTAACAAACATTTATTCTCTTGGTAAGAGCCTCACCTTTACCCCAAGTACTGGGTTTATTGTTAAATTAAATTCAAGTCTCTCCAAATCCTCGAGATTTCCAACAGGAAAGATCTTGTAATGTCTCAAAATTGTAGATAACATAACTTTCATTTGAAACATGGCGTATTTTGCACCAACACAAACTCTGGGACCATCAGAAAAG